>JBAIZL010000001.1:258886120-258923620 GCA_036971475.1 Prosapia bicincta
CTTGTAAGGGGAAAATAAGGAAGGGGTGAGATTATGTGGGGCAAAGGAACGGTCATAATGTTTCTCTGGAATGGGTAATAGGGGGAATTATGCCATCGCGTGGCTATTACGTCTTTATACTTTAAAGATTATGTGTAGCCTAAGATATAAACTGGTGCTGTGTTTTCTTTTTCATAGATTTCACAAATTTTCCACTTGTATTTATATTGTTTTTATGTTTGAAACAAACTATTTGGGTTATTGTAGTGTAGTAGTGTGTTTTGGTAGTTCTAACATATGCAATTGACACTGTCCAGGTAGGAACTATGTAGTTTTTAAGCACTTTAGTTATATGAGTATTTATGTTAACATAACGCAAGAAAGGGTTAACTGTTGGTCTATTCAGGCAAGTCATAATAATAATATCAATAATGTATATATAATACGTTTTCTTGTTTAATAATTTAAAACAACATAGGTTATTCAAATACAAGATTATTTGAATATAAGTTAATAAATATACTTGTATTTGAATAACCTATGTTGTTTTAAAAAAAAAATATATATATATATAACTCTAAATTTGCTCTGTTAGGAAGCAGACACGCAAAGGGTTGATTCGGGTAATAACTTCCTCCCGCTCTTAGTACCATAAGGCCTCACACCTCCCTAGTTCTATATCTATTCTACCCCCTCTCCTATTCTTCTACCTACATCTCCCTACTACCATGCCAGAATGACAGTTAAAGGGCCGTATACGCGTGATACAAAGTCCTCTTTTTTGTCACAAAAGGAGCTTTACATTCCTATCCTCATCTTTTTATAACTATCAAATCACATGGTTTATGCTATGGGAGCAGAAACACTTGAGCGATAAATTGTAAAACAAATATACTGTCCAAATCCAAATAATGACTGGTAGCAATACGCCAAAATAATTATAGGTGAAATTTATTATAACTACGGTTTAATCACTTTGTTAAAAATCGCCTCGCACAGGCATGTGGAGGTGAGGGGTGGGGCTTGACCGCGTGCGAGGGGAGGAGGAAGAGAAAGTTCTAGGTAGAAACGCTACTAGCCTGAGTTGATTTATTTATGGACGTTAAGAGGAAAAACCCGGGTACTACCCGATTGCAACATTTCATAAAGGAACTAAAAACACGTGCACTATAAGACACGAACGATAACATATTACCTAAATCAAAACAAAACACCTACAAATATTTTCGGAAAGGTACGTATAGATCCCCCACCGGCTACTTTCGCGACCGGCTAAAGTGTTGCTCATAGCTGTCACCCTAATTGCGCATGCGTCCTAGCGCCTCTGGGCACTGTGCTTCCAACACCCCGATTTTTCACAAAGTGAATAGACTGTACGCTCATTGGTAATGGGAATGTCAACAAAACGCGTTAGGTAAAACAAGATTTTGTGTACTTTATTACATGAATAAATATAAACCTTCAGTTAAAATAAATAAAAACAACCTTCCATGTAAGTCTAGTATAGTTTATTTGCTAACAATGTTATTTTTTTAATTTCAATTTTATTTGAATGATTTTTTATAATTTTCACTTTAATACACTTTCTTGAGAAGAAACGGATCAACAAACTCCACATTTGTCAAGTCGGTTACAAAGTTTTGCACGTTATGGAAACAGCAGATGAATGTAAAAGCCAATCTTCTACAACTGTGTAACTGTGACTATGAATGTCCGCTAAACTATAAATGCTTGAAATGAATTACTATTTACGCATATGGATTATATGTTGTGTAGTTATGATGACTAGCCTACTGATGATGACGGTTTTGTCATTGAAACGTGTACGAGAAACGACACTAGTGATTCATTGGTTTCTGTTTTATTCAATAAAATTACAAGAATGTCCCGTAATTTGACGGCTGGCACAGTACCCTCGCATTGATGGATTGCAATAGATCATAGTAAGGCTCTAGAAAGCAGCAAAATCCAACTGAAAAACAAACCGTCAGTTAGGGCACTAAGGTAAAATACATTTATCTACAAAATATGATCGGATTCGAGTGTTTCATATAAAATATTCAAATATTCAATTTTGTGCAATTTTGTAGATCAAATGTAAAAAATTATTGAATATAACATAAACCAAAATGTACATAAAATTGAGTAGTAAATTCTAACCGTATGTTTTGTACCTCATGTTTAAAAATATTGTAAAACATCAAAACTTTCAAAAAACAAGATAATATTTAAAAGAATATAATATACGTTTTTCTTTTTCTTTTCTTTTAAAGAAATTTAAAATGCCATTATAGGCTTGTAGTACCTAAACATTCAACTGATAGCTCGAGACGTCTTACAATAGTCTTGGATTAATTACAAACATCCCAGTGTGACGTATGGTATTGTTTGTTTAAATAAAAGCTATACAGTGTTTCCAATCGTCTTGTACAGTGTTGCCAATAACAATAATAAAAATAAACTCATTTTTAAACAGGAAAAGTTTTTTTCGCACAAATACGGCTGCCTTACTTCAGGCGTTCATTTGATAAATACGCTCTTGTATAAATGACGCCAATTAAAACTTTATGGCGACGCTTTGATGAGATTTCAAACAGTTTTACACCAGCCCTGAAGTACTCATTGCCTACGATTAACGATTAAGTAGTTTTTCTATCACTTATTAATTCATAAAAGATCCCGTAATAACTACCCAAGAGAAAAAAAAAAACAATTTAAAACTGTATTTGTTTGGTAACAATAGTTTCGGAGGACCAATAATTATTATAATTATATAAACTAATAGTTTGTACTTACGTGCACCGTGGAATACACACTATCACACTCGCCTATAAATAAGCGATTTCTGGCCAGAAAACTTGTTCGTATTCCACGCACTGATAACAATAGGTTTAATAATCAATAAAACAGTTACATTTACGTGTGCTAGTACCTAAGCTACGGAGATTGAAATTATAAGAATATATTAGAACGTAGTGGTGTATCGAACTACACTCCCGAAAGGTCTAACTTGCTCTGCCGGTTCAAACGGCAGAAACCTTATCACGGGTGAGCTTTGTCTGACTTTGGCGGCGGGTTTAAAAATAAAGGAAATGAGTCTATATTGGTTTTAAGTACGTAACATACCGGGGGCCTTGAATCTTTCTAGGGTTCAAAGAGAACTAACACAAATATAATATTTAGAGAGTTTATAAAAATAAAAAGTTCATAAAGGAAAAATAAAAATATCTTTTTTACAAAAATTGAGCACACTATGGCGCAAGTTCATTATGAGCGTAGAGGTAGAGGGAAAACCTTGTGAGCAGGTCTTGTCAAGGTTCCCTGCTTTGTCTTCAAATGAACCACTCTTACTACACCATCCTTTCCTGGAGTAACACTACTTATCCTAGCCAGAGGCCATGCGAGAGGTGGTGCAGGTTGATGCACTAACACGAGGTCGCCGACGCGCAGGTTGACAGTTGGCACGTTCCACTTCCCCGTTGCTGAAGAGTATGGATATATTCTAGATGCCATCTCTTCCAAATACGCTGGTGAAAGGCCTTGATTAGCTGCCAGTGCTTGAGTCGGTTGGCAGGAACGTTGAAAAGATCCTCTTCTGGAAGTGAAACCAATGAAGATCCTATTAAGAAGTGACCCGGGGTGAGTGCATTGAGGTCTGAGGCGTCGTTTGACAGAGGTGTGAGAGGTCTCGAATTCAAAATAGCATCTACTTGAGTTGTGAGAGTGGAAAATTCACATAGAGTTAAAATATGTTCACCGATGACACGTCGGAGGTGATGTTTTGCACTCTTGATTGCTGCTTCCCAAAGACCACCTTGATGAGGAGCTGCAGGCGGGTTGAAATGAAAGTTGATATTGTGTTGTGATGAGAATTCAGCAAGAGGGGTTCGGCCTGAAGAGATGATGAGATTTTGTAAAGCATTATTCGCTCCAACGAAATTCGTTCCACAGTCAGAATAAATATTTGTGCAAAGACCGCGTCTAGACACAAATCGGGTGAGAGCGGCAATAAACCCATCTGTCGACAGGTCCGATACTACTTCAATGTGTACAGCCTTTGTCACAAGGCAAACAAAGATACAAATATATGCTTTGGTCAAGCGAATCGAGCGCAAATTGTGCATTTTGATGTTAAAAGGACCTCCGTAGTCAATTCCGGTGTTGAGAAACGGACGAGAAGGAGTTAATCTTGCTTTTGGTAAATCACCCATGAGCGGAGATTTATTGTGAGGCTTGTGTCGGAAACATACAACACATTGAAAAATGCGAGAGCGTATTACACTTCGGGCCGAGAGTATCCACACATCCTGTGCAAGGAGTGATTGAGTCAACTGAGCGCCCGAGTGTTAGTATTTTCGATGATAAAAATCAATAAGAAGGTTGACGACATGATGTCGTTTGTGGCAAAATCACAGGATGTTGCACATCCGTAGGAAGTTTTAAAGCGTTGAGACGTCCTCCCACTCGTAGGATATCATCCTTGTCGAGAAAAGGAGAGAGTCGGCGGAGTTGTGACGAGGCAGGTGTAGTTGGATCCTTCTTCATGGCGACGATGTAGTCTCTGAACGCTGATTCTTGAACCATCTTGAAAATTGCCAGTCTTGACGCCCTCATTTCCAGAGTGTTGAGAGGACCATCGAGCTTTCTTGAATGACGAGCGTTATGAGTAAATCGCAAAATATAAGCCATCACACGCTGGAGTCGGCTAAAGTGAGAAAACTGAGTGAGGAGCTCCCATTCATGAGGAGCAGTTGATATGAGAGATATAGGTGAAATGGGTTTCTCTTCTCCTGTGTCAGTAAGTTTTGCAGGCATAAAATGAGATACCGGCCAGTTATCATTAGATTTTTGTAGCCAAAGGGGGCCGTACCACCATAATGAGTGCTGTGGTAAATCTTTAGGAAGTAACCCACGCGACGCGCAATCAGCAGGATTATCTTCACTCGCTACGTGTCTACAGTAATGAGAAGGCACTAATTCTTGTATCTGGGCTACCCGGTTGGTGACAAACGTCTTCAATCGATGAAGAGGTGTTTGTAACCATGTCAGTGTTACTGTCGAATCACACCATAGAAATACAGAATAAAATTCCACCCTTTTTTCAAAAAAGAGATAACATATCCCACTAGTTGGTCGAGTAAATGAGCTGCACTTAGCTCTAATCGAGGTACCGTGAGCCTTTTCAGAGGGGCTACCCGAGTCTTCGATATTACTTGCCGAATTAACACAGAGTCGTCGCTAAGTTGGCATCTCAAATAAACGACGGCGGCATAACCCTTCTCAGAAGCATCTAAGGAACCGTGTAACTCAAAGTTTCTCGAGTGTGTTATTCGTAATGCACGAGGAATTACAATTTCTCGTAGAGTATTAGCCGAGTCTGTAAAGGTTTGCCATAATTTCAATTGTTCAGATGGAAGTGGTTCATCCCAGTTCAATCCTTTGATCCAGAGTAGTTGCATAAAACGCTTGGCCCACATAACAATGGGTGAGAGAAAGCCACAAGGGTCGTAAATCTGGGCAATGATACCGAGAATTTGACGTTTAGTCCTGGAATTGTGAGGAAAATTCAAATTATAGGTAAACGTATCGGTAGAGGGTGACCAGTGAAGACCTAATATAGTGAAATGTGGTTGTTTACTGCCTTGAAGGAATACAGGGGTCTCTAAATGAGCATCAGGAAGATCTTGCAGCAGTTGACTGGAGTTAGATGTCCATTTGCGTAGTTCAAAGCCTCCGCGAGCCAGGAGCGAGATGAGTTGCTTACGGAGGCTCAAAGCCTTTTCTTCAGAGTTAGCTCAAGAGATGATGTCATCTACGAACGTCTGCGTGCGTAGAATATTTGCAGCTTCAGGATAGGAGTCACCTTCGTCTGCAGCGAGCTGATGTAAGGTTCTAATGGCAAGACACGGTGAACAATACACTCCGTAAGTCACTGTCGTGAGCTTGTAGATTAAAGAGGGCTGATCTGGACTTTTACGCCATAAGATCATCTGATAGCACTGGTCATCAGGGTGCATTTTTACCTGTCTATACATTTGACGAATGTCACAAGAAAAAACAACGTTATGAATCCGAAAATTTAGTAATAAATCACAAATATTCGTTTGCATCTTTTTGCCTGTTAATAAAATATTATTAAGAGAAATACCATTAGAGGTTTCAGAACTAGCATCAAATACAGTACGTAAACGAGTTGTGCTGCTAGACTCATTTAAAACACCATGGTGAGGAAGGAAGTAATGAAGTACAGTTAGATCAGTATTATGAGCGTATTTCATGTGACCAGAGGCTAAGTAGTCAGCCATAAAATCAGTATATAGGGATTTAAATTGAGGTTGAGCACTAAATTTCTTCTCTAGAGAGTGCAGTCTTTTTTCTGCATTTAAACGAGATTGACCCAGAGGAGGATGTTCAGTCTTGAATGGTAGTCGGACGCAATATCGGCCAGATTGGTCCCGAGTATGAGTGGCGAGAAAGTGATCTTCACATAATGTATCTTCTTGAAAAAGCTTAGACACAGCAGGGGGTTCTTCCTGTTGCCAAAACCTTTGTAGTGAGTAGTGAAGGTCAATGTCGTTGACAACTAGGAGTGTAGTTGATAATTGAGAGCTGGAGTTACTATGAAGTTCACTGCCAGATAGACATGGTGCGTTACCCATTACTAAAAAGCCAAAGTGTGTGCCTATTAGCCTGGGTAAACCAGGTCCGAGGTTATAAGATTCTTGAGTAAGTATGAGTGGAAATAAAGCACCACCAAGAAGAACGTCTATGCCTCCTGGCAAGTGAAACGTAGGGTCTGCCAAAACATAAGGACGAACCTTGGAAAGAACTTCAGAGTCTACTTGTGTGCTTGGTAGGTTAACACAAATTTTTTCCAATATTAAAAATCTTTCATTAATTGAAATAACCTTGCCCCCAAGAGTTTCAACAGCAAATGAGGTGAGACCTTTTGAGCGTAAGGGTACCTGAGACAATCCTACCACACTATGAGTGGTCTTAGTACGAGGAGCACACAATAATTGAGCAGCACGCTCGGTGAGAAAACAAGATTGACTGCCAGAGTCAACAAGAGCACGAAATACATGAGTAATACCGTTAGACGAGGTAAGCTTAACAAGTAGAGTGCCTAAGAGAACAGTATTAGAGATTTGAGACGTATTCTGCTTTTCTTGACAGGTCATAGTGATTGGAGAAGGGGTTATTTCCTGTTGAAGTGTCGGAGAGTCTTGACGCGAAGTTTGAGGTGTGGTCCGTTGCGGCGTAGAGTAATTTTCAAAATGTAATAATGTATGATGATTTTTGTGGCATTTGTAGCAACTAAACTTTGACCTACAGTCCTTAAGATGGGGAGTACCTAAGCATGAGGTACAACGCCCCTTTTCCTTTGCAATTTTGAGACGGGATTTGGCGTCCTGACTCTTGAAGTCCGGACACGAATATACCTTATGGTCAATTTTATTGCATATAAAGCATGGATGAGGTTTAACTTTAATGGAGGAGCTTTCTCCGTAATTGTAGGACATCAGTGATACTTTTTGTTTAAAGTTTTTATTTTTTGAACCAGAGGGGGTGCGTGATCCAGATGAGGAGGGTTTCGAGGTGATAGGAGAATGAAGATTGGTATCTTCAACTTCATTACATTCTTTACTTAAAAACTTAATAATTTCCGCTGCATCAGGTATTGTAGTGGAGTCAACTCTCTCTTGAGTAACATTTGATGAAAGGAGGTTTTCAAAACGGTTCCTAAGTTCACTATCCATTTTTCGTAAAAGCATAGCAAATAACAAAGGATTTTTACTAGAGATATCGATGTCAAGACATTTAAGAGCTTGTATATTTTCTGAGTATAAATTTACAAAATTTCTCATTTGTTTAGGCGTGTTATTTACAGAGGGCAAATCTAAAATTTGATTAAGGTGTAAAGTAACTAACCGCCTCGGCGAGTGATATCTTTCTTTTAATAAGTCATAGGCCACTTTATAGTTAGCGTCAGAAATAGGGAGAGATTTAATTAAATTTAGCGGTTCTCCTGAGATAACGCTCAATAAATATTGAAGTTTAGAAACTGCTGGTAACGATGCATTTTCATGAATGCTAGCGTTAAATATATTAATGAATGACATCCATTCGAGAAATTCACCATCGAAATGCTTGAGTTCAAGCTTAGGCAGTCGTATATGTAACTGAGGAGTAACTATTTCACATTTAGGCCTTGTTGATGACATCTTACTTTCTATCGAATATACGGTAGAATTAACATAATCGACTAACTCGTTGATGCTGTTAAGAGGAGCGTAGTTGGGTTGAAAATTCGGGTTAGCCTGTATTTCTAGTTCATGATAAATGTCTAAAATATCAGAAAATTCTTCACGAAGCCTATTTATAGATTTAGCGCGCACCAACAATTTTTGCAGAGTTGACTTATTAGATGTTTTTTTTGTTAGATCAAAAATCTCTTGAATTTGACTAAATATATTGTCTTTCTTTGATTTAATATCTGCCAAAGATTTTGCAATGATTAAATGATAGTTTTATAGTAGAAGATGAGATAACTGCTTTAATTTTTAAATTACAAAATGTTTTAAAGAGATTAGGCCTATGAGCGTATATGTTTAACGGAGAGATAAATAAGCCTAAGTAAACAACAAATCGACGTAGGCTCAATGAGATAACTGAAATCACTTTTCATAAACTTTACAATTAATTTAAACCAACACATTAATGCACGCCAAAGCCAAACAAAGATAAGAGAGGATCAGCTGTTTCATATACTGCGACATGAAACTAGTTTTCCAGTGTTTGCATGCACAGACAAAGTTTGAAAAAACTTGTAGAAATTGTAGAATGAACACATATAATGAAATGTATTTTATTTTATTTTTTATATAGGTCTTAAAGCTCAAGATCAGGCCCGGCTGGACCAAATTTGTTTGGTAACAATAGTTTCGGAGGACCAATAATTATTATAATTATATAAACTAATAGTTTGTACTTACGTGCACCGTGGAATACACACTATCACACTCGCGTATAAATAAGCGATTTCTGGCCAGAAAACTTGTTCGTATTCCACGCACTGAAAACAATAGGTTTAATAATCAATAAAACAGTTACATTTACGTGTGCTAGTACCTAAGGTACGGAGATTGAAAGTATAAGAATATATTAGAACGTAGTGGTGTATCGAACTACACTCCCGAAAGGTCTAACTTGCTCTGCCGGTTCAAACGGCAGAAACCTTATCACGGGTGAGCTTTGTCTGACTTTGGCGGCGGGTTTAAAAATAAAGGAAATGAGTCTATATTGGTTTTAAGTACGAACCAGTATTTATTCACTTTATTGTATTAAAAACCTAAAGCCTCAAGAGTCCGCCTTTTTTAGAAATTGTAGTATTAGTTAAGCAATCAACCTTCATTACTGCATCGTATTAATGTAATTTGGTATAATTTGTAATAATTGGATGTCAGACGAATAAATGTATGCGATGTGAAATTTATATGATTGTAATTATTTACAAACGATTGGGTGTGACTATAGGAAGGTAAGGTAACTATAAAGTGAATTCTAAAGGTTAAACAATTTAAATAAAGTTAGCATATATAAATAGATAAATATATATATATATATATATATATATATATATATATATATATATATATATATATATATATATATATATACATAGAGAGAGAGAAAGAGAGAGAGAGAGAGAGAGATGTGTGTGTGTGTGTGTGTTGCAACCGACCGGCCCTCGCCAAAAGAGTGTGCCGCCCTCTTTGATCACCACGCTCACTTACCTGAGCGGTCAACCCTTCCGTCGACCAATTCCAAGCGCATGACCAACACTCGCGCTCGCTGCAGGGTAAGAAATTTGTTACGAGTCGTTCGTAGCCGAAGTCACGAACGCTGTGCATTGCTCGCCAAATTCTGCCAGTGGATAAATCCCTGGGCTTAAAACAAAAAACCTAACTTGCTGAGAATTTACCCTTTGGGTGAGACTTCCCGGGGAGGAGTTCTTTTGAAAGGCATATAACCGGAGAAATGACCATCTTTGAAGGATAGTGTAAGAAACTTGTTTATATGAAAACTCAATATGTTTGCAAGTTAGTTAAAAAATATTTATTTTTTTAAAATTACATTTATTTATTTGAATGTGCATGGCACAGTATGCACTACATTTTACCCAGAAAAACCCTATCAATTTAAAACAATTTAACATTGAAAACATCTGACTTTCTTATATTATTTTATCAGAAAAATTTACCAATTAATTATTAATTTGAAATTTGTTCACAGTCGACAAGAATATAGCAAAATGCAAAACCTTTCCCAATTGATTTTTTATTATATATTTAAATTTAACCCTTCCAATTTAAAACATTTATACATAACAAAATTAAAAACTATTTTCATAAAAAGAAACTTCAAAACAACTAACTACATGATTAAACTTTATCTCCAACTCATTTACAAAAATCTTTGAATTTAAACTATTTAATCTTTAAACAATGTAACCCTTGACTTTAAATCAAAAACAAAATTTTAAATCTTTATTTTAACCCTTCTTCTAACCTGGAAAGTTTTACCCTTTTGTACATTCCAACGACTTGTGATTATTAACATTATTTTACCAGTTAGTTTCTAACAATCACCTGAAATTTTATTATTTTCATAAATTAAAATTTATCAAACTCCTCTGAAATAGATTCCATGTTATAAACTTATAAACGCACCTATTTAACGCTATAAGCTTGTCATCTGAATTAATTAATAACTCATATTTATATTTAACAATGTTGACTCATTTACTGAAAGAAAAACCCATATTTATTTGAAAAATTACTCTAGGCAGAATTTGACAATTTTCCCCTTGCAAATGACCCCCTATAATTTACTTTAAATTTTTAACCCCCTTCTCAATGGCTTGGCTTAATGTCATAACAAAAAAATTTAACCTTGCTTTACTTTTAACTATTTTCCCTCTTGGTGGCAATTGTGACAGGGTTCTGCCCGTCACAGTGTGTGTGTTATTTAATAAAATTGTTGATTTATTTATCTATTTTCGTTGGTTTTTATTTCTTCAGTAACATGTTAATCCGTGAAACGTTGACAAGACTAATTAAATAACTGTTACAAACATGTCTTGCCTTACAATATATTCGTATCCTACACCTTTGTTAAAAAACCTTTGAGCAACAATGTTAAAATGTTATTTAATTACGAGCCAAGACGTAAATTAATTTCTGTTCAATTTAGAAGAACTTTCCTTTATAAAAGCAAAGGAAGCAATTTGAGAAATTAAAACCGTCTTTAGCTGTGTTGGAATTATTCTAGGGAACACTAACAGACATTTCTCTGCTAAACCTTGTACTTTGGCCCTACTTATACATGTTCTTACAGTACAAAATCATTTCTGTAGCTTTATATTTATTATTGTAATAAAATTAAATATCTATGAATTAGAGGAATAAATTATCAAAATGCTAATCATTAAAATACACCCAACGCTGTTTGCTAAAAATATACCAGACAGCAGTGATTTAAATAAATATTTCTATTCATTTTAAAAATAATCTCTGTGAGCTACGTCACCAAATTGCTTCACAGCCTGTTAGAGTATAGAGCACTCTTTAATTAATTACATAGTGACTACGTTATTGTATGGTAGGGATAAAACTCAGACAGTGTTGCCAACCGCCTTAAATACAAGCAATAGCTACTAACTAATTTGAGATATGAAAATAATATTCGTTTAAACACGCCTGAACCTTTGTTCAGCGCTCATTCTCGAAATATTCTACAAATTACGGCAATTAAAAGCTTTACTGCGTCGTTTTCGAAGAGCTTAAAGAGGTTTTATTCCATACTTGATGGATTTATTACCTACGATGAACGTTTACTGGTTTTTAATTACAAAAATCTATTTCTATGGAGTTCAGATTGTAAAGAATAATTTGTAATTAAACTTCTTAATATACTCAACTTCCCCATTTTTAGAAATAGGCTTGCATTTAAGTACATTTTTCTGACTTTCCTAACATTAAAATATTTACTTTTGTTGACTCGTTTCGGAATAACTCCATTCTCGAAACTTAAATAATACTGTCTAAGATTTGAGAATGGAGATTGTTCGAAACGCGTCAACAAAGAAAAAAATTTTAATGTTAGGAAAATCAGAATAATTCATAGTTTTTATTTAATTTGGAGTATTGTTGCAGATTGGGGAAGAGGTGAAGCCATACTTCAAATCATAACGGTTTAAAATCTATTTAAAGCGATGGGGCACGCCGACCGGGAATGTGATGCTCCACTATAATGAGGAAACACTTCGTCGTGCAGCTTTTATCCAATGGTTCATCTCCCTTGACCCACGCTGTTAATGGGGCACATAGAATATTGAATCATTAAAGTTGTATTAGTTTTTTCTTAGTGATGGTGCTCTTTTATGGGTTCAATACAGGATGTAAAACTGTATTAGCTTCTACGGAAGCCAAATTTTAAAAGGAAAACTATATTTCTTTATGAAACTAGCCTCATCTTGTGATGGTGGCACGTTTTGGTCTTTTCATCTTGTAATGGTGGCAGGTTTTGGCCTTTTTATCTTGAAATGGTGGCACGTTTTGGTCTTTTCATCTTGTAATGGTGGCACGTTTTGGTCTTTTCATCTTGTGATGGTGTCACGTTTTGGTCTTTTCATTTTGTAATGGTGACACGTTTTTGCTTTTTTTACTTGTAATGATGGCACGTTTTAGCCTTTTTATCTTGAAATGGTGCCACGTTTTGGTCTTTTCGTCTTGTGATCGTGCCACGTTTTGGTCTTTTCATCTTGTAATGGTGACACGTTTTGGCCTTTTCCATCTAGTAATTGGGGCACGTTTTGGTCTTTTCATCTTTTAATGGTGACACGTTATGGTCTTTTCATCTTGTAATGGTGCCACGTTTTGGTCTTTTCATCTTGTAATGATGTTATAGTGTATTTGTTTAAACAAATCGGATTGTTATAAAATCTAAAATGCCCGTAATGTTTTGAAAGCTTGTCACAGACATATACAAAGGTTGTACAGGTACAATGTTGGCCTACAATATGTAGTTATTTTTAAAGAAGTGTAGTGGTTCGATAAATTTAATGACTTGTAACATGATTATTCATTACCACTTATTAAGATTGTACAATCAAATAAAAAAGTAACAAGTTCATTTAACAAAAAGAAATACATGTTGCAGTTATAAATTTGTGGGGTTGTTGCTGATGATGGTAACATTATTTACTGAAACGCGTATAAGTATAAAGTATATTGCGTTGTGACCACATGTGCAGTTATTTATTTTTTGTAGTTTTTAGTTTAAAATTTTTTTTCAACTTAAGGCAATAAACAATCTATTTGTAGTTGAAGAGTCGCTGAAATAAGGTAATATTTTTACTTAACCACGACATTTGCCCTTCTTAAGCACTAGTAAAACATTTTTGACTGTTTGATGTTTTATTTATAATTTGGGCTATCAGACGCAACACCCATAAACTGTTCTAGAATAACATTACTGTAAGGTAACGACAACGCAAGTTTTAACTTTCTTCACGTTGACCTTTACAAAATAAACCCTTAAATTTACTGACTTTTCTATTCAGAGCGCAAATTAGGATTAACGTTTCATCCAATACTGGAGGTGCAAAGGTCGGCCAGAGATTACGTTCGTGCGCCACGCAGTCTAGTCACGGCAACAATTTATGGCTCCGTACTTTGGCCTTATTTTTGCAAGTTTTAGCAACTTGCTACGATATCGCAGAAGCTGATCGTGACAAAGGGCTTTCCGACGGGTCATGGACACCTTCTTTGCATTGAAAAAGATTAGATTTACACAAGCAGATTAGCGAGATTACATAATTTTATTACTAGATTTTTTCATAAACAAAAATTGATTACAACGAATAATTTTGTTAAATATAAAATAAAGAAGGTAACGGGAAAAAAAGTAGACTATCGAATATTCAAGGACTTGTGAAATAAGCTTCTGTTTATTAGGATTTAAAAAAAATGTTTGTAATTTAAATAAGATTTCATTTTATTAAAGCTTGTTTTAGTTTTATTATTTAATGTTTTGTAAAAGATAAGCTTCCATGTTTGATGTTTGTTCTAGTTAACTCTTATGTTGTTGCTTGTACTACAATAGTTTAAACAAGTAATAATAACAAAAAAACTTATTAGTTACTTTTTCTTAAATAACTATAATGAATATAAATAAAGTAACATAAAGTATAAATTACGTTAAAAGAGCTGTTCTACCATATTAACCAATAACATAAAATCAGCTGTTTTATGAAATCATATGCTATCGCTAATCTAACGCTAAATGGGACAATATAACAGTATTGCATGCCTTGGCCCTTTTGTGAAAGGTTTTCTCAATTATAAATCTAAAATAAATAAATATAATTAATGAATAAATATTTGAATAAACTGTGTTAACATCTAGTGTCATCCACCATAGGTTGAAAACAATGTATTTTTACTTGAGTAGATGAATAAAAAGTATTTTATTAGCGACTGAATATTTGAGTATATATATATATATATATATATATATATATATATATATATATATATATATATATATATATATATCACGTTCACTATATGTACTTAAACAAGAATCTTACTTGGTATTTATGCGAGTTAAAAAACCAAGTAAGATTCTTGTTTAAGTACATATAGTGAAAGTGATTAGTGAATGTAAGAAAACAGTGTTGCAAAGCTACACATATATGTGTATATATATATATATATATATATATATATATATATATATATATATATAAGAAGAGTATGAAATAGTCGAAGGAATTGAAGAAATGTTCAATTTACACTTTTATGTCAAGAAACACATTCATAATATATTTATAAATTATAGGGTTTGACGCACGTAAAGGTAAAGTTTGATTTAATGAACGAGAATCGATGTAAACTCTCTGAGTTCTTTATTTTCATTTGTTTCAAAATAATAATGCAAATATATAGAAAAGCATACAGAAAAATAATTGACACAGATGTATTTAATAGTAAAACCAAGTAAAACGTATTGTCCTCAACGTCACCAAAGCGTTCCACAGCCTGCTAGATTAGAAGTAAAACGCGTTCTGTAGTTAATTACTCAACGTTCCAATGGGTAAGTTATTGTTCAGTTAAAATAAAACCTGTACAGTGTTGCCAATCGTCTTTAATATAAACAATAGAAATAAACTAGCTTTTAAACAGCTGTCTGCTGTCATTTGAATGCAGTCTTTCTTCAGGCGTTCATTTTCTAAATCCGCCTTTGTATAAATGACTCCAATTAAAAGCTTCAACTCAGCGCTTTGAACGGATTTCAAACTGTTTTACTCCAAATTTGACGGATTTATTGTGTACGATTAACGCTTAATTAGAAAACTCTCTTTCTATGTTCACCGAAATCTAAAATATAGCTCTGAGTTTATTTCCAACAATGTTGAATAACATTAAAACGTGAATCGAGAACTAAGTAATTATCCTTTTCATAAACCTTTTCCTTTATAATATTTGTCAAACCTAATTATAACTGTGCAAAACTAAATTTGTTTCTATTTTGCCTATTAAATACTTCAACAAATCACAACCACACATTTATATTACTTTTGTATATTATGAAGTCAATCACGATATATCTAAGTAGGATTCTTTTTCAAGTGTCATATTGTCTTTTCTTCCTAAGTATTTAAAATTTTACTCAAGCAAATAAAAATTGATATATTACTACTAAACTATTATTACCATATATTATGAAGCTATATATTAGTAAAAGTAAATATAGGGCTTACAGAAAACTTACAAATTAATCATTTATTGACACGTATGCGTTTCAATGACAAAGTCATTATTATCAGTGAGTGTTGCTACTACAAACTATAACTTACAACTAAGGTGAAAGTAAGGTTACACTTCCATATTTAAACAGTGGGCGTTGCTAAGTCCACCTGTCAAAACAATACATGTAATTAGTGTATGGTTAAGAATTTTATTGTAATTATTGAGTTAGGCATACAATTTCTATTTGATGTATGATGAAGTATTTTTAATAACAGTTGTTTCAGTGGCGTGGCTACGCCCACTGTATAAATATTGAAGTGTAACCTTACTTTCACCTTAGTTGCAAGTTTGTAGTAGCAACACTGACTGACCATGATGACTTTGTCATTGAAATGCGTATGAGTCAATAAATGATTAATTTGTGAGTTGTGTATGTCTTTTATTTGTTTTAATATATGACTTAATATTATAAGGTTTACATAATATAGTAGTAATATATCAATTTTTATTTGTTTTATTCAAATTTTATGTTTAAAACTATTATACTAAGACATGACTAGTTTGCAAATATTTTCATATCATATATATTAAAGGTAATAATTTAATTTGTATATGTGGGTAGTTTAAATATATGTGCTGTAAATATCCAATTTCAGAAAATCATCATTAATAACACATAGTGGTAAATTGGTAAAATGAATATTTGCATGCACTGTAGACACAAACAGTGGAAACTCGGCGCTGTGTAGGCAACCGAATGTTCATGTAATAGTTTAACCTTTGAGTGATAACTAAAGTAAGCTAAAGAATAGAATGCACAGGAAAATAAGAAATACTGAGCTAGGGATTTACCATAGTTATTGTGCGAAGACTTTCTGGAGACTTACCGTTGCAGAAATATTCTGTAAACTGGCCGTACAAAAAAATTAGGTAAAAAAGTGCGAATAAAATTAGGTAAATATTGTGCGAAACAGCAAAAAAATTATCAAGGCTTCATAATGGTTTTTCCATCTCAAAAGTGTGTAAACAAAAATATTTTAAAATTATATACAGTTTATTTAAATAGTATTTTTGATGTACTTAAGCAACAATCTTACTTGGTATACAAGGTCTTACAAGTATATTTAAGACCAAGCTCTTCCTTGATCTTACATAATATTTAAAACCAGGCTCTTACTTTGCCTTACAAGTATATTTAAGACCAAGCTCTTACTTTGTCTTACAAGGTCTTACAAGTATATTTAAGACCAAGCTCTTACATTGTCTTACAAGGTCGTACAAGTATATTTAAGACCAAGACCTTACTTTGTCTTAGAAGTATATTTAAGACCAAGCTCTTACTTTGTCTTACAAGTATATTTAAGACCAAGCCCTAACTTTGTCTTACAAGGGCTTACAAGTATATTTAAGATCAAGCCCTTACTTCGTCTTACAAGGTCTCACAAGTATATTTAAGACCAAGCCCTTACTTTGTCTTACAAGGTCTCAAAAGTATATTTAAGAATAAGCTCTTACTTTGTCTTACAAGGTCTTACAAGTATATTTAAGACCAAGCCCTTACTTTGTCTTACAAGGTCTCACAAGTATATTTAAGACCAAGCCCTTACTTTGTCTTGCAAGGTCTCACAAGTATATTTAAGACCAAGCTCTTACTTTGTCTTACAAGGTCTTACAAGTATATTTAAGACCAAGCACTTACTTCGTCTTACAAGGTCTCACAAGTATATTTAAGACCAAGCCCTTACTTTGCCTTACAAGGTCTCACAAGTATATTTAAGACCAAGCTCTTACTTTGTCTTACAAGTTCTTACAAGTATATTTAAGACCAAGCTATTACTTTGTCTTACAAGGTCTCACAAGTATATTTAAGACCAAGCCTTACTTTGTCTTACAAGGTCTCACAAGTATATTTAAGACCAAGCCCTTACTTTGTCTTACAAGGTCTTACAAGTATATTTAAGACCAAGCTCTTCCTTGATCTTACATAATATTTAAGACCAGGCTCTTACTTTGTCTTACAAGTATATTTAAGACCAAGCTCTTACTTTGTCTTACAAGGTCTTACAAGTATATTTAAGACCAAGCTCTTACATTGTCTTACAAGGTCGTACAAGTATATTTAAGACCAAGACCTTACTTTGTCTTACAAGTATATTTAAGACCAAGCTCTTACTTTGTCTTACAAGTATATTTAAGACCAAGCCCTAACTTTGTCTTACAAGGTCTTACAAGTATATTTAAGATCAAGCCCTTACTTCGTCTTACAAGGTCTCACAAGTATATTTAAGACCAAGCCCTTACTTTGTCTTACAAGGTCTCAAAAGTATATTTAAGAATAAGCTCTTACTTTGTCTTACAAGGTCTTACAAGTATATTTAAGACCAAGCCCTTACTTTGTCTTACAAAGTCTCACAAGTATAATTAAGACCAAGCCCTTACTTTGTCTTGCAAGGTCTCACAAGTATATTTAAGACCAAGCTCTTACTTTGTCTTACAAGTTCTTACAAGTATATTTAAGACCAAGCTATTACTTTGTCTTACAAGGTCTCACAAGTATATTTAAGACCAAGCCTTACTTTGTCTTACAAGGTCTCACAAGTATATTTAAGACCAAGCCCTTACTTTGTCTTACAAGTATATTTAAGACCAAGCTCTTCCTTGATCTTACATAATATTTAAGACCAGGCTCTTACTTTGTCTTAGAAGTATATTTAAGACCAAGCTCTTACTTTGTCTTACAAGGTCTTACAAGTATATTTAAGACCAAGCCCTTACTTTGTCTTACAAGTATATTTAAGACCAAGCCCTTACTTTGTCTTACAAGGTCTCACAAGTATATTTAAGACCAAGCCCTTACTTCGTCTTACAAGGTCTCACAAGTATATTTAAGACCAAGCCCTTACTTTGTCTTACAAGGTCTCACAAGTATATTTAAGACCAAGCTCTTACTTTGTCTTACAAGGTCTCACAAGTATATTTAAGACCAAGCCCTTACTTTGTCTTACAAGGTCTCACAAGTATATTTAAGACCATGCTCTTACTTTGTCTTACAAGGTCTTACAAGTACATTTAAGTCCAAGCCCTTACTTTGTCTTACAAGGTCTCACAAGTATATTTAAGACCAAGCCCCTACTTTGTCTTACAAGGTGTCACAAGTATATTTAAGACCAAGCTCTTACTTTGTCTTACAAGTATATTTAAGACCAAGCCCTTACTTTGTCTTACAAGGTCTCACAAGTATGTTTAAGACCAAGCCCTTACTTTGTCTTAAAAGGTCTCACAAGTATATTTAAGACCAAGCTCTTACTTTGTCTTACAGATTCGTACAAGTATATTTAAGACCAAGCTATTACTTTGTCTTTCAAGGTCTCACAAGTATATTTAAGACCAAGCCCTTACTTTGTCTTACAAGGTCTCACAAGTATATTTAAGACCAAGCTCTTACTTTGTCTAACAAGGTCTTACAATTATATTTAGGACCAAGCCCTAACTTCGTCTTACAAGGTCTCACAAGTATATTTAAGACCGAGCCCTTACTTTGTCTTACAAGGTCTCACAAGTATATTTAAGACCAAGCTCTTACTTTGTCTTATAAGTTCTTACAATAATATTTAAGACCAAGCTATTACTTTGTCTTACAAGGTCTCACAAGTATATTTAAGAAAAAGCTCTTACGTTGTCTTCAAAGGACTTACAAGTATAATTAAGACCAAGCCCTTACTTTGTCTTACAAATTCTCACAGGTATATTTAATACCAAGCTCTTACTTTGTCTTACAAGGTCTTACAAGTATATTTAAGACCAAGCCCTTAATTTCTTTTACCAGGTCTCACAAGTATATTTAAGACCAAGCAATTACTTTGTCTTACAAGGTCTCACAAGTATATTTAAGACTAAGCTCTTACTTTGTCTTACAAGGTCTTACAAGTATATTTAAGACCAAGTCCTTACTTTGTCTTACAAGGTCTCAAAAGTATATTTAAGACCAAGCCCTTACTTTGTCTTACAAGGTCTCACAAATATATTTAAGACCAAGCTCTTACTTTGTCTTACAAGTATATTTAAGACCAAGCCCTTACTTTGTCTTACAAGGTCTCACAAGTATATTTAAGACCAAGCCCTTACTTCGTCTTACAAGGTCTCACAAGTATATTTAAGACCAAGCCCTTACTTTGTCTTACAAGGTCTCACAAGTATATTTAAGACCAAGCTCTTACTTTGTCTTACAAGGTCTTACAAGTATATTTAAGACCAAGCTATTACTTTGTCTTACATGGTCTCACAAGTATATTTAAGACCAAGCACTTACTTTGTCTTACAAGGTCTTACAAGTATATTTAAGACCAAGCCCTTACTTTGTCTTACAAGGTCTCACAAGTATATTTAAGACCAAGCCCTTACTTTGTCTTACAAGGTCTCACAAGTATATTTAAGACCAAGCTCTTACTTTGTCTTACAAGGTCTTACAAGTATATTTAAGACCAAGCCCTTACTTTGCCTTACAAGGTCACACAAGTATATTTAAGACCAAGCTCTTACTTTGTCTTACAAGGTCTTACAAGTATATTTAAGTCCAAGCCCTTACTTTGTCTTACAAGGTCTCACAAGTATATTTAAGACCAAGCGCTTACTTTGTCTTACAAGGTCTCACAAGTTTATTTAAGACCAAGCTCTTACTTTGTCTTACAAGTATATTTAAGACCAAGCCCTTACTTTGTCTTACAAGGTCTCACAAGTATATTTAAGACCAAGCTCTTACTTTGTCTTACAAGGTCTTACAAGTATATTTAAGACCAAGCCCTTACTTTGTCTTACAAGGTCTCACAAGTATATTTAAGACCAAGCACTTAATTTCTTTTACCATGTCTCACAAGTATATTTAAGACCAAGCAATTACTTTGTCTTACAAGGTCTCACAAGTATATTTAAGACTAAGCTCTTACTTTGTCTTACAAGGTCTTACAAGTATATTTAAGACCAAGTCCTTACTTTGTCTTACAAGGTCTCACAAGTATATTTAAGACCAAGCTCTTACTTTGTCTTACAAGTATATTTAAGACCAAGCCCTTACTTTGTCTTACAAGGTCTCACAAGTATATTTAAGACCAAGCCCTTACTTCGTCTTACAAGGTCTCACAAGTATATTTAAGACCAAGCCCTTACTTTGTCTTACAAGGTCTCACAAGTATATTTAAGACCAAGCTCTTACTTTGTCTTACAAGGTCTTACAAGTATAATTAAGACCAAGCTATTACTTTGTCTTACATGGTCTCACAAGTATATTTAAGACCAGGCACTTACTTTGTCTTACAAGGTCTTACAAGTATATTTAAGACCAAGCTCTTACTTTGTCTTACAAGGTCTTACAAGTATATTTAAGACCAAGCCCTTACTTTGCCTTACAAGGTCACACAAGTATATTTAAGACCAAGCTCTTTCTTTGTCTTACAAGGTCTTACAAGTATATTTAAGTCCAAGCCCTTACTTTGTCTTACAAGGTCTCACAAGTATATTTAAGACCAAGCGCTTACTTTGTCTTACAAGGTCTCACAAGTTTATTTAAGACCAAGCTCTTACTTTGTCTTACAAGTATATTTAAGACCAAGCCCTTACTTTGTCTTACAAGGTCTCACAAGTATATTTAAGACCAAGCTCTTACTTTGTCTTACAAGGTCTTACAAGTATATTTAAGACCAAGCCCTTACTTTGTCTTACAAGGTCTCACAAGTATAATTAAGACCAAGCCCTCACTTTGTCTTACAAGGTCTCACAAGTATATTTAAGACCAAGCTCTTACTTTGTCTTACAAGGTCTTACAAGTATATTTAAGACCAAGCCCTTACTTTGTCTTACAAGGTCTCACAAGTATATTTAAGACCAAGCCCTTAATTTGTCTTACAAGGTCTCACAAGTATATTTAAGACCAAGCTCTTGCTTTGTCTTACTAGGTCTTACAATTATATTTAAGACCAAGCCCTAACTTCGTCTTACAAGGTCTCACAAGTATATTTAAGACCAAGCCCTTACTTTGTCTTTCAAGGTCTCACAAGTATATTTAAGACCAAGCTCTTACTTTGTCTTACAAGTTCTTACAAGTATATTTAAGACCAAGCTATTACTTTGTCTTACAAGGTCTCACAAGTATATTTAAGACCAAGCCCTTACTTTGTCCTACAAGGTCTCACATGTATATTTAGGACCAAGCCCTTACTTTGTCTTACAAGGTCTTACAAGTATATTTAAGACCAAGCTCTTACTTTGTCTTACAAGGACTTACAAGTATATTTAAGACCAAGCCCTTACTTTGTCTTACAAGGTCTCACAAGTTTATTTAAGACCAAGCTCTTACTTTGTCTTACAAGGTCTTACAAGTATATTTAAGACCAAGCCCTTATTTTGTCTTACAAGGTCTTACAAGTTTATTTAAGCCCAAGCCCTTACTTTGTCTTACAAGGTCTCAAAAGTATATTTAAGACCAAGCCCTTACTTTGTCTTACAAGGTCTCACAAGTATATTTAAGACCAAGCTCTTACTTTGTCTTACAAGTATATTTAAGACCAAGCCCTTACTTTGTCTTACAAGGTCTCACAAGTGTATTTAAGACCAAGCCCTTACTTCGTCTTACAAGGTCTCACAAGTATATTTAAGACCAAGCCCTTACTTTGTCTTACAAGGTCTCACAAGTATATTTAAGATAAAGCTCTTACTTTGTCTTACAAGGTCTTACAAGTATATTTAAGACCAAGCTATTACTTTGTCTTACATGGTCTCACAATTATATTTAAGACCAAGCACTTACTTTGTCGTACAAGGTCTTACAAGTATATTTAAGACCAAGCCCTTACTTTGTCTTACAAGGTCTCACAAATATATTTAAGACCAAGCCCTTACTTTGTCTTACAAGGTCTCACAAGTATATTTAAGACCAAGCTCTTACTTTGTCTTACAAGGTCTTACAAGTATATTTAAGACCAAGCCCTTACTTTGTCTTACAAGGTCTCACAAGTATATTTAAGACCAAGCTCTTACTTTGTCTTACACGGTCTTACAAGTATATTTAAGTCCAAGCCCTTACTTTGTCTTACAAGGTCTCACAAGTATATTTAAGACCAAGCGCTTACTTTGTCTTACTAGGTCTCACAAGTATATTTAAGACCAAGCTCTTACTTTGTCTTTCAAGTATATTTAAGACCAAGCCCTTACTTTGTCTTACAAGGTCTCACAATTATATTTAACACCAAGCCCTTACTTCGTCTTACAAAGTCTCACAAGTATATTTAAGACCAAGCCCTTATTTTGTCTTACAAGGTCTCACAAGTATATTTAAGACCAAGCTCTTACTTTGTCTTACAGATTCTTACAAGTATATTTAAGACCAAGCTATTACTTTGTCTTACAAGGTCTCACAAGTATATTTAAGACCAAGCTCTTACTTTGTCTTACAAGGTCTTACAAGTATATTTAAGACCAAGCCCTTACTTTGTCTTACAAGGTCTCACAAGTATATTTAAGACCAAGCCCTTACTTTGTCTTACAAGGTCTCACAAGTATATTTAAGACCAAGCTCTTACTTTGTCTTACAAGCTCTTACAAGTATATTTAAGACCAAGCCCTTACTTCGTCTTACAAGGTCTCACAAGTATATTTAAGACCAAGCCCTTACTTTGTCTTACAAGGTCTCACAAGTATATTTAAAACCAAGCCCTTACTTTGTCTTACAAGGTCTCAGAAGTATATTTAAGACCAAGCTCTTACTTTGTCTTATAAGTTCTTACAAGTATATTTAAGACCAAGCCCTTACTTTGTCTTACAAGGTCTCACAAGTATATTTAAGACCAAGCTCTTACTTTGTCTTACAAGGTCTTACAAATTATATTTAAGACCAAGCCCTTACTTCGTCTTACAAGGTCTCACAAGTATATTTAAGACCAAGCCCTTACTTTGTCTTACAAGGTCTCACAAGTATATTTAAGACCAAGCTCTTACTTTGCCTTACAAGTTCTTACAAGTATATTTAAGACCAAGCTATTACTTTGTCTTACAAGGTCTCACAAGTATATTTAAGACCAAGCTCCTACTTGGCTTTTAAAGTATATTTTCGAGTCGTTATTCGAGAGCTTAATAATTACCGTCATCTTACTTTCGAGCTTTTTAGAAGACTGCAGGTTCTAGTAGTAGATAGGAGTGTGAGAATTCTGTTACCGCGTGGTGTAACGGTGTTGTTCTCCTTTTTGTTTCATTGTGGGTTAGTTTTGGGTTGTATTGTGGTTAATTTCGTCTATTAAGTTGAACAATGTATCATTCCTTTGTTTTATTTGAATTTGTACGTTTACTATATTTTTAATGTTTATAAATTTGTAGCTGTTCCCAGATTGTACCTTTCAGCCCGTTTTGTACTTTTTTAATATTGTTTTTCAATTGTGGCATTGTGTGGTTCTTTTTGGTAGAGTGTGCTGTGATTTATGCTTTAAGATGTTCTTTATATCTTTTAATTTCTTTTTTGTTTGGCCAATGTATAATTTGTTATAATCTGGGCATTCATTCTCATAAAATATATTTTTAAATGTGGGGCAGATTAAAACACTTAAAGAACTCGAAAATGAGAGCACTGTATTCAATAAGCTCTCAAAAGTCGACTTGCAAATATGCCAAGTAAGATTCATGTAGCTATGTATTACTCTTCCACATTTAATGGGTCAGCTACATAAATACTTTCTCGTTTTGATTGTGTAATCCACGTGATCATGTCTAACATAAATCGTCTGACACTAAAGTAATATGAAGGCGATAGTGATGATATATGTCTCAAAAACCCTTGGAAATCGCTGCAACTTTTATTTTCAAAACTTTATGTCCACTTTACGCCATCTGTTAATAGCACAATCACTACTGCATTTCATGTACATTACTTAACGACTTCTTATCCTACGTTTAGAGTCAATAAGCCTGCATCCGGATTTATGTATCTGTCACATTATTAAGCCATCTGATAATAGCACAATCATTACTGCATTTCATGTACACGGCTTAACGACTTCTTATCCTACGTTTAGAGTCAATAAGCCTACATCCGGATTTATGTATCTGTCACATCATTACGCCATCTGATAATAGCACAATCATTACTGAATTTCATGTACACTGCTTAACGACTACTTATCCTACGTTTAGAGCCAATAAGCCTGCATCCGGATTTATGTATCTGTCACATCATTAAGCCATCTGATAATAGCACAATCATTACTGGCTTTCATGTACATTACTTAACGACTTCTTATCCTACGTTTAGAGTCAATAAGCCTGCATCCGGATTTATGTATCTGTCACATCATTACGCCATCTGATAATAGCACAATCATTACTGGCTTTCATGTACATTACTTAACGACTTCTTATCCTACGTTTAGAGCCATTAAGCCTGCATCCGGATTTATGTATCTGTCACATCATTACGCCGACATGTGTTTGGCGTTTAATTGTTATTTCTGTTACTCGATTGTTGCTCAAAAAGGGGCGGAATATGTTTTAATTGAATACCTTTTACATATTTTTAAACATGTTTTTTATAATTAAAGAATAAATATGCTACAACTCACAAATATAAAAACTTTGTTTTCATACTCGTTCCAACGACAAATTGTCGTCATCCTCAGAGATGCTACACAAATATAAATTAAGCTTAAGTTAAGCTTAGATTTGTGTAGCATCACTGAGGAAGACGACAAATTGTCGTTGAAACGCGTATGAAAATAAACTTTTTATATTTGTGAGTTTGTAGCATATTTATTCTTTAATTATAAATTTTACTCACAAGCCAGCTCGAATATTATTTATAGGTTTTTTATAGGTATTTTTTTTTAAATGAATGTAGTTTTTAAGATACCTTTCTTCAAAACATGGTTTTGAAGTGTCGTCAATGACGAAACTTTATTTCTTGACAAACATTTATTTGATTCTAGACGGATAAAACTAATTTCTTGTCTCTAATTCAGACAAATCTGATAATACTTGTAACAAGTGTGAGGAATATCAACTCTGTGGCTTTCCTTTTTTGTTTCCAACATCATTTAAAACCTTGGGGTGGCGATGTAGAATATTTAAATATGTGCGTAAATGCAGTCTAGATGTCTTACCAAATGGGCGGTGTGGTATATTATCAAAATCTGTACGTCACTGCAGGGTAATGTCTTACCAATTGGCGGTGATGTAGAACATTTGAATCTGTTCGTCATTCCAGTGTAGATAACTTACCAAGCGGCGGTGGAGTAGAACATTTGAGTTTGTGCGTCACTGCAGTGTAGATGTCTTACCAAGTGGGCAGTGGGATAGAATATTTGAATCCCTGGGTCAATGCATTGCAGATTTCTTATCAAGTGGGCGGACGGTTAGTATATTTGAATCTATGCTTCAATGCATTGCAGATATCTTACCAAGCGGAAAGTGGGGTAGAATTCAAATATGTGCGTCAACTCAGAGCAGATGTATTACCAAGTGAGCGGTGGATAGACGAAATCTGTGCGACGCTGTAGTGTATCTGTCCTACCAAGCGGGCGGTTGTACTTTTCGCCTCCTTAATACGTTTCCCAGTGCGTGTAGAACGTTTAACAATAAACTATATTATTGATTTAAAAATGAATTGCAAGTAACAGAACAGTTTACTTATTGGAGTTGAGTTTAAGGAAACACAGTATGTACACTGTTGGGGATCTGTGGTTGAGTCAGTCTGAATGGCGGTCAAGGAAAATTGTAAAATTAATAAGAGGTTACCTACTCTAGATAATCTAGTAATTACCTAACCTAAAAACTGTAAGGTAGGATCGCTCTAACTGACATAAAGGTATCCTTAAATTGATGTAAAGTAGAAGGTGTCAATATCTTGACTGGCAGACAGAAGCAGTAATGTGAGTGGAAAATATATATTAAAGTGATTATTTACAGATTCAGTAATGGGGGATTAAAGAAAAGTGAAATATCTCACTTATTTTGAGTTGGTTCAGAGTAAAATATCAAGAAGCTAAGTACAAAGAGTTTCTTTCATATCTCTATTATACTTTCTCTCCAACCAAGGCGAGGCTTTTCTTTCTTCCTGCTAACGTGAGGGCAGAGCCGTGCTTTGGTTGGAGCGGAAGTTTCAGGCTTCGTGCTGAGGTAGGCGAGGCTTTACTCGCGCTAAAAAAATAAGTTAAATGATTTAGCTGAATGAAAGTAATATAATAGGCAGATATACATACCTAAAAGTTTTGTCTCACTACCCGCGCAATATGATGAAATATTGGTTAATGATAAACCCAGGAACGAGATAACGGCATCGCGACCAAAAGAATGCAAAACCTCGTATGATAGTGGCGGCGTTTCAACCCTGGCCAGTGAAAAAAATCCCATTATAATTAGAGTGATTTAAGACGAAATTGCTCTAAAGACACAGTTTTGCGCGAGAATTTTAAAAAGTTTTCGGGAGAATAATTTTCTTAAAAAAGGCATTGCAAAAATCTTTAGCTCCAGTCCTCTTATTTACTATAAGGACGGCTCTACGTGTGAGGTCCTCGTGGATACTTACTTAGAAAGTCGATCATCAGGCATTCTTTGAACATGTTCATAAGTTGTTTAGTACTAGTCCCGTGTACTAAGGCTTACTAACAAGATTTATCGAATTCTTCTGTTAGTTACTCCCTCTAACCTTGGTTTACATAGCGCTCATCTCCATAAATCCATCTTCTAGTTTTCTTTTCTACTTTTCCATTTTTGTCATACTTCAGTGCTGTCACCGGTTATAGTTTTGACAATTCTGTTATATATCTTTTTTATCCTATTTGATACTATTTGGATCCAAAGGATACTAGAGTAATTACTTTCCTTGTTTGGTTCTTTCTTTTTTCCATCATGTGGCCTAACTTGTCTTTTTTTGTAAATGTGAATGATATTAATGGAAATATTTAAGGTTATACAACTTAACAAATAGTTAACTGTACACTAAAGGTAAATGCAGGAACATCTTATAAAAACAGATTCTTCCGTACGAAATATACCCCGTTAGCAAATTAAAATTCACTTTCAGTTCCTAAATCCTCCAATAATTGAAGTTAACAATGTGCAATGTAGAAAGTAACATAACTTACTTGTAATAAAACCAGCTATTCCAAGCAACCATACGTGCCAATTAATTTAATTACATTAACCTCCAAATAACCTCTAAATGAGGTTTTTTTAAACTTGAATGTACTCGAGACACTTGGATATTTACGAATTCTGACGCATATATCGCTAACGAATTAATTTTTTTTCTTGACAGAATATGCAAACTACCCGAAGTTTTCATTTCAACAGAAATTGTAAACAATCTAATAAATTTAGGTTCGCATTTATACGTTAAAGTTCCGTTCCATTAGCAGTTCAGAACTAGCGCAAACACTCAGTTCCTCTATAACTAATAACCCGTTCACAAGTAGACATATTGCCTCGCTGAAGTTGCAAGAAATATGGAGAGACGCGCGTTCATATGCTAGTGTTATTACCTGTTGAGGCGGCGATAAAACCCGTCGCAGGAGGTTTATTACCAGCTGTTCACTTGATTGCAGTTTACAGTTGCTACAAATGTTGGTTTAGTCGATTAACTCTGCTTGCCATATAATGGTAAACTTCTCCAGGATAAACGATAGATAATAAAAAGTTTGGTTATCTCTTTAAAATAGATTCTTATATTGATTTTTGTTTTTAATGCCGTTGCAAAATGTTTAAAATGTTGCTGTATAAAGTTTTAAGTGCTATTTTACAACATTTTATATGCTATTGTACAACTTTTTATATGCTATTGTACAACGTTTTATATGCTATTGTACAACTTTTTATATGCTATTGTACAACGTTTTATATGGTATTTTACAACGTTTTGTATGCTATTGTACAAAGTTTTGTATGCTATTGTACAACGGTTTATATGGTATTTTACAACGGTTTATATGCTATTGTACAACGTTTTTATGCTATTTTACAACGGTTTATATGCTATTGTACAACGATGTATATGCTATTGTGCAACGGTTTATATGCTATTGTACAACGTTTTATATGGTATTTTACCACGGTTTATATGCTATTGTGCAACGGTTTATATGCTATTGTGCAACGGTAAAATATGCTATTGTACAACGTTTTATATGGTATTTTACAACGGTTTATATGCTATTGCACAACGATTTATATGCTATTGTGCAAAGGTTTATATGCTATAGGGCAACGGTTTATATGCTATTGTACAACGTTTTATATGCTATTTTACAACGGTTTATATGCTATTGTACAACGATTTATATGCTATTGTCCAACGGTTTATATGCTATTGTACAACGTTTTATATGCTATTTTAAAACGGTTTATATGCTATTGTATATCGTTTTATATGCTATTTTACAACGGTTTGTATGCTATCCTACAACGGTTTATATGCTATAGTACAAGGGTTTATATGCTATTGTACAACGTTTTATAGGCTATTTTACAACGGTTTATATGCTATTTTACAACGGTTTATATGCTATTGTACAACGTTTTATACGCTAATGCACAGCGGTTTATTAGCTATTGTACAAAGTTTTATATGCTATTTTACAACTGTTTATATGTTATTTTACAACCGTTTATATGCTATTGTACAACGTTTTATATGCTATTTTACAACGTTTTATATTCTAATGTACAACGTTTTACATGCTATTTTACAACCGTTTATATGCTATTGTACAACGTTTTATATGCTATTTTACATCGGTTTATATGCTATTGTACAACGTTTTATATGCTATTATACAGCGGTTTATATGCTATTGTACAACGTTTTATTTGCTATTGTACTACGTTTTATATGCTATTTTACAACGTTTTATATTCTATTGTACAACGTTTTATATGCTATTTTACAACCGTTTATATGCTATTGTACAACGTTTTATATGCTATTATACAGCGGTTTGTATGCTATTGTACAACGTTTTATTTGCTATTGTACAACGTTTTATATGCTATTTTACAACGTTTTATATTCTATTGTACAACGTTTTATATGCTATTTTACAACGGTTTATATTCGATTGCACAACGTTTTATATGCTATTTTACAACGGTTTATATGCTATTGTATAACGTTTTATATGCTATTTTACAACGGTTTATATGCTACTTTACAACGGTTTATATGCTATTGTACAACTTTTATATGCTATTTTTCAACTGTTTAAATCCTATTGTATAATGTTTTTAATGCGGTTGTACAACTGTACAATGTTTAAAATGTTATTGTGCTATGGTTTGCATTTCTACAAAAGTTTGAATGCTACTGTACAATTTTTTTAATGCCGTTGTTCAATGTTCAAGATCCTGCTGTACAATATTCAGTTTCTGTTTTACAATGGTTAAAATGATACTTTACATTGTTTTATAATCTATCGTACAATGGTTTAAATGATATTATACAAGTTTTCAATGCTATTGTACAAAAGTTTAAATTCTCTTTTAAAATAATGTAAATGCTATTGTACAATTGTTTAAATGCTATTGTATGAAGGTTTGAATGATATCGTACAATGGTTTAAATTCTATTGTACAAAGGTTTAGGGTATTCTACAAAGGTGTAAATTCTGATCTACAATGGTTTGGTTTGAATGTTACTATACAATGGTTGAAATTCTATTGTACAATGGTTTAATTTCTGTTCTACAATGCTTTAATCTTAATGATATTGTACAATGGTTTATATGCTATTCTACAGGGGTTTAATTTATGTTCTACAGTGATTTGTTTTAAATGCTATCGTACAATGGTTTAAATGCTATTGTACAATGGTTTAAATTCTATTGTACAAAGCTTTAATGATATTCTACAAAGGTTTAAATTCTGTTCTGCAATGGTTTGGTAAAAATACTATTGCACAAATGTTTAAATGCTATTCTACAGTAGTTTAATTTCTGTTCAACAATGGTTTGGGTTAAATGCTATTGTGCAATGGTTTAAATGCTATTCTATATTGGTTTATATATAATTGAAACTAGGAAAATTTAAAATTAGGAATATTTACATATGAGTTCAAACTATAGAGCAAGTGCATAGAGCAGCTTAGTAAAAGTTAGTAAAACAACACGTATCTGTGTTTCCATTGAAGCTTGGAGAGTCCTTACTTAATCAATACTTTAAGTCACTCGGAAAGGCAAAACGTAATGGAGAGAAACTTTATAAAAATAAAAGGCTCCCATCAAGTTTGTGCTGGGAATAACGCCCTCATTACAAGAATTTACATAACAGAAGACATTCTTTTATAAATTATAAAATAAAACTCGTTTAGAAGTTACGCAGGAAAATGAGACTTAGGGAAACGCAAGACATTAAGGTCCGCTGCCTCGAGGAGTGTTCAATCTATGCTTACTTGGATAGGAACATGTTAAAAATGAAGAACTCACCTAAGGTTAGGAAAACTACTGTCCCTTGCTGGGTGTTTTAGGGGTTCCCGTCGTTTCTAGAACCGATCTAGCTATCATCCCGATCCACCCCCGACTACCATGCGTATGAAGATGAGTGATCCCAACTATCACAATGGACTCAAAAACGATGCACCACGCTCAACACATTGTGTATTGCCTGTAGAGAGGACATGCACAGTGGGTTTTGAAAAGGTGAAGAGTAAGAATAAGCAAGATGGTGACCAAACAATAGAGCGTAGTAAGTTGTACCTGTCTTCTCGTTGTTAAAGCACACATGATCCTTAATGTTGGCGTTATCTCCAGTCTAGCGTGTGAAACCTCTACCCCCTCGATCCGACCTCAAACTCTTGACTCGTTAGTTCGGTCCAAGTAGTGCAATCGGACTTTTATCTACTACCGGGTGACTGGACCCCCAGACTAGGCACTTAGTCCTAGACAGGCATAACCCACCCGTTAGACCTTGAGGAGTATAGTCGTATGACAGTGAAATAAAAAAAATAATACAATGAGCGTAACTATATGAAAACACCAGATATGAAAGCAACCTCTAGAAGTCAACAGAGCTAATCTTATGATACTTGAAAACGTATTACGCAATGAACGACAGAAAACGCCGTTTGCCAGTCCTACAGCAAGGAGTTAGTCACGGTGCCCGGGAACAACCTCTGACTCGTAAGGCACGTCCGATGCGATACAGACAGAGCTGCTGTCGCAAGCTGGAGCCAATAATTTTCAACCCCACTCAAGGTCAGACCGATTATATGCGAAATGTAAATTTTGTCAACGTTATCTTAAGAAACGTCTGATATTTTTTCCTCAACGAAACCCATTTAAGTCAGGTGTACTCTTTCTATAATGAAAATTATTTTGTAACTCCTCGTGGTTTGTTGGAAAAGAAACCAGTGGATTAAATTTCATGAAATACGTTTTCTCCCTTAAAATCGATCAACACCTCACTGATCAAGGAAAATGACCTAGCAACCGTAACTGTCGACAGTTTTAATCGATCTGTCACTACTTCTATGAGATGAGAAACAGACCCTTGTATTTACCATCAAATTATAACTGTCTACAAAGACAAGTGTATCCCGAGATAACAGATCCATAAGTGTTTATGAATATAAAGAGCGATTATTTCGAAGCAACTAGAAGTTTCGCCAATGGAAGCTAGATAGATCTGTCTACAACAAGCACACTAGATGTACACAATCTCTATATTGCACCAAAATACAGAAGAGAATGCAGTAAGAACTCCGTTCAAAGGGCACCATTACCATTTTTAAGAAACACAAACAAGAATTACTTCAAATAGTACTCCACGGTAAAGCCACCCCCACAAAACTTGCAGCAAGATCAGTTTACCACAACTTTTTTCAAATATCCGAAGTTCTTAATGCCAATTCCCCAGGACATTCTAAAAGGAATACTAAGATTAGTCTAGTTGGTTTAGGGGGTGTAAGCTAGCAGGGGCTCAAGTAACGCTGAATCTGCTATAGCGACATTTTTTTTAAAGGTCATCTTAGATATAGTGAGGCCGCGACCAGCTAACGTTACTGGAAGGCACGACGCCGAATGCCAAAACCCTTGTTGGATAACAGCGGGCATAGGTTAGCCTAAAACCCGTTTGGTGGTGTACATTCATAACAGGCATGGTTTTAATGGCTGTCCTCTATATATCTAGTGATAGAAATGTACTTGAAAACAAAGAAAAAGAGTTATTGATAATTTATATTCCCATATCTGTGTACGATTGTAATCTAATACCATTAGAGCATAGGTGGCAAGGTTTTCTGCATCACCTAACCCTACAACAAATCTCCTGATCGTCTGACAATTGTAACCTGGTATTACAGTACTTCATCCGCAAAAGGTATTCGCCAATACATAAAATAGAGGAGTGTCCAAAGTAAATAATAGATTTGGTGCCTTTGGCAAACCATTTACATGTTAATCAGTCTCTTGTAAAATATGACACTATATAGTGAGATTATATCGACATATACCAATCTATATATACCATTACATTGAAATAATTTTATGTTAATAATAACAATATTATTGTTGGTAATAATGTTAATCTAACTCCTTCCAGTGTCACGGATATTCCACTTCACACGATTTCGGAGAATCCTAATGAAATTCGTAGGCCACAATGGGTTCTGATTGACACAACTTCCATTGTCTTGTTTGGAAAATCTCTATCGATTACGTAGTTCACAAAGGTCTCTAATTAACACAATTTCCATTTTCTCGTTTAGGAAAACCCCACTCGATTTCTTAGGTCACAAACGGTTATGATTAGCACAATTTAAATTGTCTCGTTTTGGAAAATCTCAATCGACTTCGTAGGTCACAAATTGTTCTGATTAACACAATTTAATTTGTCTCGTTTTGGAAAATCTCAATCGATTTCGTAGCTCACAAAGGATTCTGATTAACACAATTTAATTTATCTCGTTTTGGAAAATCTCAATCGACTTCGTAGTTCACAAAGGGTTCTGATTAACACAATTTAATTTGTCTCGTTTTGGAAAATTTCAATCGACTTCGTAGGTCACAAATTGTTCTGATTAACACAATTTAATTTGTCTCGTTTTGGAAAATTTCAATCGACTTCGTAGCTCACAAAGGATTCTGATTAACACAATTTAATTTATCTCGTTTTGGAAAATCTCAATCGACTTCGTAGTTCACAAAGGGTTCTGATTAACACAAATTAAATTGTCTCGGTTTGGACAATCTCGATCGATTTCGAAGGTCACAAACATTTGATTAACACAAATTTTATTGTCCATTTTTCGGAAAATCTCAATTCATTTCGTAGGTCACAAGGAGTTCTGATAAACACAATCTCCCTTGTCTCGTTTTGGAAAATCTCAAACGATTTCGTAGGTTACAAAGGGTTTTAATTAGCACAATTTAATTTGTCTCGTTTTGGAAAATCTCAATCGACTTCGTAGGTCACCTAGGGTTCTGATTAACAGAAATTCCATTGTCTCGTTTTAGAAAATCTTATTTGATTTCGTAGATCACAGAGAGCTCTGATTGGTGCGATTACTAATAATGCATTTTGAAGAAGTTCTTCGGCCGTATAGAGTAATGATTGTCACAATATCTTTTGACACGTTTCGAGAATATTCATCGAAATCGGAGTACATAGAAAGTTGAAAATGATAAGTTCTCTTTGAGGCGTTAGGTTTTCCTAAACGCCTCGAGAGAAATGTAGGTAAAAATTGTAAGATCGCCAGAAACCTATTAAACTCAAAAGATATATAATTATATTAGAAATACAAACATTATAGTTAGGCATGTAGTAATGATTCAAATATTCTTGATAATTCTGCTATTGGTCGTATGTTCGCATCTCCAGTTCAAACTGATTAGTTTGTAACGTCATGTCCATTGATTTAACTGTTATATGTCATTCCGACACTTGAATATCCAATGTGTTATCAATTATATACGCCTCTCAGATAATAGACTTGCAATATTAATGCTATCTATTATGTAGAAAATACTTTGGGACAAGAAAAAGTAATAGAATTCGCAATATGTTGAGGAGTAACAAAATAATAATCACTCCTACCATTTGCACTAATGAAAGTTATCAAATGAGGACATATGATTTCTTGCAACAGCTGATTTTGTAATATACGTTATGTTGTAGAACAGCTTTTTTAAATGTAGATTATTTGTTACATTATTTATTGTACATTGTTATCGAAAAAGGTTATTATTATATAGTATTGATTAGTTACTAAATATATTATTCTATAAATTTTGATAAAACTCAATATAAAAAATTCAATATACGATGACAAAAAGCTATGTACTTTTATTCTATTTTTTTAAAAGAAAGGAACATTAGATTTATATATAAGAAAGTAAATCGTAGTTATATATCAGGAAAAGGCTACAGATAACTTTTCTATGAATGATTTTGCCATAAAAGAATTGAAATATAATGATTTTAACGTGAGCTAATCGGTTGACGTGAGAGCCTCTTACAACACGTGATCACGTGATATGTTCAGTTCAAACTTCACAAGATATGGTCAAGTCACAGATCAATCAATTATCAAACGTGAAGATAATTTTTAAATTTTTTTTTACTATAACAAACCTATCCTATTCTGACACTTTGAAACTCTACATATGGTTAAATATATTTTTTTGATATATTTATGTAAATATTTCATACGTCTTGTATAAGTAGTTTTACTTTATAAATTCCCTCTATTAGTTCACACCCGCCTATATATATATATATATATATATATATATATATATATATATATATATATATATATATATATATATATATATAAAACTTTCACTATATGTACTTGAACAAGAATCCTACTTGGTATTTATGTGAGTTAACTTTCAAAGATTGATAGTATATCCATTATCGAGCATCACTGATCGGGGGTTATAGTAGACTCTACTTCAGTAAGATTCTAATAATACTCGTAAGATAATACCAAGTAAGATTCTTGTTTAAGTACATATAATGAAAGTGATCATTGAATAGAAGAAAACGGTGTTGAAATGTTAAATATATATATATATATATATTGTTCAAATTTTTAATCTTTATTAAAATAATTTTTATTCATCCCCTCAAATAGAAATACATTTTTTAAACTTATAGTGCATCTGACTTGATGTTATTACTGTTTCCAAATATAAATTCAGTAATTAAGTTTTAACAAATAACTTTAGTATTATATGGAAGAAAACCTTTCACAAAAACGGCAAGGTAGCAATATAACTATTACGTCCCATTTAACTTTTAATAAGTGATAACATATGATTTCATAAAACAGTTGATTTTATATTATAGGTTATGTGATAGAACAGCTGTTTTAATACTTAGGCTATGTTACTTTATTTATATTTGTTTACTCAAGTAGACATTTTTCTTTATATTACTTGTTATTTAATATTATTTTTGTTTTTCTTTTAACAATTCTATTAAGATGTTTGTTAAATAATATCACGAATTCCATCTGGTTGTGTGATAACGTTTTTAATGTTCGCTCTATTTAATGGCAGTGACTTTTGATTTCATAACCTAACATCGTTTAAACCATAACCTTTCCAACGAACAAGAGAAACATTGAGAAGAGAGACCGCGACGCTGAGCAGTTATCTAATGCGCTTTCCTTGTAACTATAACCTTCCGCCTGCCCTTAGTAGTGTTTACGCTCTTGTTCCGGTCCACCCCAGACAATATTTGTGCTTCACTAGGGGACGTAACCTCTTGAAAACACTCACGAAAAGTTTGTGCTGTGCTCAGGAGCCTTTTAAAAGGAACAAAATGTTTAGTGGGGGTTTTGTGTTTATTCAATTGTAACTGCGAATAATAACAAAACTTTACGCTTAAAATATAAACAAGGATTGCTTATAAATTAAGAGATAATAATATTCAAATTTTAAGTGGTTTAAAATTCATTATTAAAGTGAACACGTCTGTCATTATTTCCAGACAGTATAATTTCCTTCAGGTTATGCTGAGTCACCTCAAAGTGGGTTGAATGATAACATATGATTTCTTGTAACAGCTGTTTTTTTTAATAAAGGTTATGTTGTAGAACAGCTGTTATACACGTAGGTTATGTTATTACATTATTTATTGTACATTGTTAAGAAAAACGTTTATTACAATATAGTTTTGATTAATCAATAAATATATTAATTTAATTAAATTTTGAGAAAACATAATATAAATAATTAAATATACGATAGTAATGTTACGTATTTTTTAATCTACTTTTTGAAATAAAAACATTACTAGCCCAGGGTCGTCTGATACTTTCCAAGAACTGATTTAATTTGAATTTGTTAAGAAATTTCTATTAAGTAGGGCTAACCATCTAATAAATGTTTTATATTTCTCACAATATTTTATTATTACCTACAATAAATATTTATCTTTATTAAATACATTACTCAAAATAAAGATATAGATATTGAATGAAAATTGTAGAAATCCATATTTTCGTTGATTATTTTCCAAAACTATTAGCTGTAATTTGCTACTTGTAGTTCAAATCTTAGGATTTGATGTAAACAAATCTCTATAATATTGTTGATTATATCAAACCAAATGTTTAAGTAATTTCTCTTTACGCTAAATTAAATTTTTTTTCTCAGCTAAAAATTCTGTAGACGTGACTATATAAGTTTTCACTAGGGTTGGCACTCCCCCGAATGCCACAACCTATTGTTTC
>JBAIZL010000001.1:258928620-258933620 GCA_036971475.1 Prosapia bicincta
CTGGACATGTATAATTTTAACAATAAATAGGAGAGTTTAGAAAAAAAATACTCCAAGTGTTCTGGACAAAGACTCCCTCCACAAACAAACGAGATATTGAAAGCCTCGTACCAGACTTCAGTAGAGACAGCAATTATCCCATTCTATATTAAATGAGACAGCTTTAGAAGTACTGGTTTACATAGAAACTTCATATTCAGGTAAAAATGAGCATGTGCATTTTCATGAATAAACGACTCATTTGTTATAAATTCTACTCCTAACTTTCTCTTCTTGCCATACCCAGCGACCCACAGCGCCTAAACGTTTTGACATAACGTTTATGGATACCTTGGGCTATGAATAATTGGATCAAACCCTCTGAACCCTGAATGAAGAAGTCTCAGACATTTCTAGATTCTCTGTTCGAAAAATAAATCTTGTTGAACTTGAGAGGATAAATAAAAAGTATTTTATTAAGGAATGAAAATTTGAAAACGATTTATGTAGAGGATAGTGTGAAGTAATAGAAGGAATATGAAAATTTGATGGGAGTAAAACTAAAGAAAGGTCCTAACTATCCGCTCTCGCTAGGAAATTGTGACGTCATGTGGGGATTCCTGCGCTCAACCGCGGTGTAAAGTGGCGTCTTAAGACCATTCGCAAATACACACGACTAAGTAAATTTACCCCTTCCAAATCCCAGGGACCTAATGAATCCGCCCAACAACGCAGCTCCACTCTGAAAAGGGCAATAAATCTCCCGCTTCCGCCCGACTGCAGTGGTCACGTGCATGTCATCAACTGTTCGCTTTTACAATCGTTACACTTGTATTCAGCACGGCGCGGCTGTGCCGAGACGTGACGAATTTAACCTCCGTTTAATGGCAATAACTGTAATGTTGATTTGTATGATAGATTCGTCCTACTCTACTCTGGTCACATAACTGGACAGTGATTCATATATTTTGAAAATGCTAATAATGTAAATTAGCGAAAAGCTTCAATGACCAATAAAATGAAGTAATATTCGTATATTCTTGTTTATGAAAATTATTTTATGTCACCATACATATTCAACAAGAAAAAATAATTCATCTAAGTTTTACAATATATATATATATATATATATATATATATATATATATATATATATATATATATATATTGCTTTACATGCAATTAAGCCTTACGAAGTGTACTACTATGGCTAGGTGGGTGCAGCAACCCTTTTTGCTGAAAGATTTGAAACTGACTGCTCTTTGGACAGTTGACCAATTTAGTGTTGCTATTTAGTGAGAGTTTTCTAGGATCTCTTATAATTTTAATATTTGACAAACATGTTTCCTAATATGTATAATATTAAGTTTCATAGTTTATAATGTTTCCGTAACTTCTTATAATATATATTATACACATATTTATTTATACATACATGTGTTTAGATATTACTTAGAATATAAATATATTTTATAAATTATAAAATATATAATAAAATATCTCTTTTTAAATATATTTAAATGTATATATGAATATTTGTATGGATAAAAAAATGATAAAATTGTGTAGTGTATTGTTGTTTATCACCTAATTATTCCAAGCAATACCAAATCAACTCTTAATGTTCCCTTGTATACATCTCCTACAGCATCACTGTAAGTGGTGTTTACGCTGTCGAAATACTATGTGAACGTTTCAGTAAATGCGATGTGTAGCGTGTAAACTCTACCGCCGTAAATATGGCCCGTAATACCAGTCTGGTTGCAAAGCTGTCGTTAGGATGTAGCATGAGCCTGCAAATTGCGAGTGTAAACTCTCTAAGCCGCTTTATGGGTTGCGGATTTATTCCCGTATTAACCCCATTATCTCAGCCCCAACCTACAAAATAACGGTTTACATTTCTCAAAATATTCGTTTGTAACGGACGCTAGGTTACGTTTCTCTAGAGCACGAACGGAGATCGTAAATTAAGGAATTCGTAATGACAACGAAATAGGTGCTTAAAATAGATAATAAAGTGGCCCCGGCAACTAAAATTTATTAATTTATTTTACAATATGCGTTTTAATTTAAAAAAGCAGTCATCATCAGGAAATATAAATTAATAAATTCTATGCTGAACTGAAGGAGTCTCACAATATATAAACTTGTCAATGTTAAAATGCCTAGTTAAAATATGTAATGTAATTAAACGATAACGGCGTCCAATTTACAAATAATAATTAATTTTTTATACGCGTTTCAATTCACTACCATCATCACTGCGTTCAACTATATAACTATAATGGTAGTTATTTGTGCTTAAGTTACAGTTACGTATTTCAGTTGTTATGTTCTCTGATGAAGATGAATGTTTTATATATATATATATATATATGTACGAGAAGATTTATTGGTGATTGTGAGTTTATGTTCTATATTATTTTATTAGGACGATTGTCACAGGGTAAACTCGAATTGTAAGTTAAATTAAAACGACAAATTTGTAATTTGAAAATAGAACGCCTTGCGACATCTTCAGCTAAATTGGACCTTTAAGGGCGTCAAAATCTTGATATATTAAGTATTAAACTGCAAAAATAAAATTACTCCTGATATAGAAAGGAGAACTACGCTAAGAAACCACGCATATTTTGCAACCTTAAAGCTATTCTCTTTATATATATAGAGGCAGTATGAAAATGTAATGCTTTTGTTTATTAGCTGCATTAAATTATCCTACACATATAACATACACAAACAAACTCTGTCTCTCTCTCTCTCTTTCTCCCCCTATATATATATATATATATATATATATATATATATATATATATATACAGACACTATACACGTTGTAATATTTTTGTTTATTGGCTGGATTAAAGTCTCCTATACACAAAACGCTATCCATATATCTACAAACAGTATACACGTTGTAATACATTTCTTGATAGGTTGCATTAAAGTCTCTTACAGAGAACCACTCTCTATATAACAAACAGTATTGACTTGTATTACCCATGTTTATTGGTTGAATTAAATTCTCCTACAGAGAACCACTCTCTATATAACTAGATACAGTATTGACTTGTATTACTTTTGTTTATTGGTTGAATTAAAGTCTCCTACAGAGAACCACTCTCTATATAACTAGATACAGTATTGACTTGTATTACTTTTGTTTATTGGTTGAATTAAAGTCTCCTATACAGTATTGACTTGTATTACTTTCGTTTATAGGTTGAATTAAAGTCTCCTACAGAGAACCACTCTCTATATAACTACAGACAGTATTGACTTGTATAACTTTTGTTTACTGGTTGAATTAAAGTCTCCTACAGAGAAAGACTATATATATATATATATATATATATATATATATATATATATATATATATATATATATATATATATATCACTTTCACTATATGTACTTAAACAAAAATCTTACCTGGTATTTATGCGATTTAAAAAACCAAGTTAGATTCTTGTTTAAGTACATATAGTGAAAGTGATAAGTGAATACAAGAAAACAGTGTTTCAAAGCTACAAATATATATATATATATATATATATATATATATACATACAGACAATATTAACTTGTATTACTTTTGTTTATTGGCTCTTTAATTGTATTTGGTTTATACGTATTAGAGGTATTTTCTCTAGCTATCAAAACAATCATTTATTTTTATTTTGTAGTGAGTTATTTCATATTTTAATGTCATTTTAAAATGTCAGGGTAAAGGAAAAGCTATTAAAAATATATGAAAGGAATTACGGGTGGAACGAATAACTTTTACGTCTGACAGTGCTCCGTAAAAGCAAGACTAATGTATTTGCCTTGAGTATCGCAAAGTTGCTTGCATATATATTTCAGTAAATATTTTACTACTCATATGATGAATGAACCATGAGGTATTTCTTTACTGTTGGATTGAATGTAAATCTATTCTTATCTCTTGAATAGTTTACCTGCATTTATTTAATTAAATTTACTCTCTCCCTTTCATCACCAGACATGTGTTCGTAAATTGATTTAACCTAAATTTGTATCATGGATTTAATTATATTCTGGACACCATATAGATAGGAAAGTGCCAACATACAGAGAATCATACCCTAATTGATCCCTTTTGGATGTCATTGTTTCCAGTCATTCTGAATAGATTCTTCACTTCTCGTAGTTTTATTGCGCGTAGTGTAACACTGCGTTATCAACAAATAAACAAAGACGTGCGAAACTTTGGGATTGTTACACGTCATTAAGAACGCTTTGTAGAACTGACATTGCCCGTAACAAATGACAACTTTTGTCGGTTGGAGATTAAAAACTCATTAGATCAGCTATATGGCGTTGCTGTTGTGTATAGTGAAGTGTGTGCTCTGTTAACGCGTTGCAAATGTATGTCGAGGGGTGAACGCAATCACGTTTAGTGTAGAAAGTCTAAATCTGACCTGGGAAAGGCCTTTTGTGGTAGAATAATTCTTTAGTAAGCTAGCCTTAATACAAGTCCCTTTCTTATCTGTCTGTCTCGCTCTTTAAATATATATATATATATATATATATATATATATATATATATATATATATATATATATATATGTGTGTGTGTGTGTGTGTGTGTGTGCGTGTGTGTGTGTGTGTGTGTGTGTAAAAATAAGAAAAATACAAGAATAATTTATTGAATTATACAATTCATAGCGTTTCTTTTACAATTTCTACATCCTCAGGAATAATAAAGCAAATCAATTATACAAGAGTTAGCTAGATCCAACAAACACAGTGTTGCCAAATCTATTACAATATTGCCAAATTTATTGATTTGATGCCTTTACATCTCATACATTGCATATGATATCAATTTTTGATTGTATTTGTATCTTATTAATCTGTTATTAAATCAATAACTATAGTGAATAATAGTAATGCAATTAATTACATGCATGAAAATAAACGGTATATATATATATATATATATATATATATATACATATATTTTGATTATTGTAATAAAATGTATATTGGGCAAACT
>JBAIZL010000001.1:258938620-258983620 GCA_036971475.1 Prosapia bicincta
ATAATTTTCTTCTTTGATAACAATTTCCAGTCATGAGACTGATCTTGTTGCCATACCTTTATTCATATTGGCAAGGCTCTTTCTGCAGGGTTAAAACTAATAGTATGAGAGAAGTAATATATTATAATATTTATGAATAAATTCATGTTATGGAATACCCCCTTTTGTCCTCTCTGTGCCCTCTTTCTTTTTGTGTTCTCTGGCTCTTCATTTCTGAAGTTTTCCCTGCTCAGAGCTTCGACCCACTGAATAGAACCAAAGTTCTACGGCAAGTAGGCGAAACGTAGTTTGATAACTTTGCTCAGCAATGAAGTCGAGAATGTCTCTTTGCCTTTTTATGTTCCATACTTTAGGAAAAGTAGATCTAGTTTTCCAAAGAAATCCTTCAGTATTCAAAGTCCCATTTCTATTCAGCATTAAAGGTACCTAACAAGCTATTCCAGATTTACTCGAGTCATGTGTGTTGTTAGTCACTGCTCTTTCCCAATCTGTAAACTCACAAACTTATTACAATATCATATGCTTTCATATAAAAACAATTTGTTTACTTAAAATACTGTATACATTATGCAAACTATAAAAATAAATAAATAATCAAGCGCATTTTTCTAATTAAGTAGTGACTGTCATTGACATACATACGAGTTTATAATATAATATTATAATACATATATTATAATATAATATAATAATTAAATATCTGCATCTTAGACCGCATTAGAATAAAACTAATGGCAGTAATACATCACATCACAGCTAAAAACTATCGAATGCATATTTAGATATTTTAATATAACACATAAAAATATATAACACCAGCAAAATCTATCTCAACTTATCAACAGTTACTTGACCCCAAATACTAAAAACAAAACCAAAAAAATAACAAATTTTAGATAAATATATATAACATAAAACATTTAAAAGAACAACCAAACGCTAATAAAATAACAATAAACACAAAATTTTAACGATAAACGAAAATAGTCACTATAGTGACTGGTGCACCATCCAAAAGACAATGAAACTTTGGTTGTCACAAAACCCTCCAGCTGCTACCATTGTTGCTGACCAGTGATGTGAGTGACATATAATGTGACCGGTGATGTGAGTGACCATCGAATGGCAACTACACCATTTGCCATTATTTCATTATTTTCTCGTAACGAAGAGGTATGCTTAACATCCGCATGACCCCCTCGTTACCTTTGTCCCATGACCCGACAGCTCCTACCACTAGGATATCAAGGGTCATTTTATTACCCTGTCACCGGAGTTCCTCCACCTGATGTGAGTATGTTTGGACTTGAACACTACGTGCCTCCACCAAGGACTGGTAGCGATTCTGAAAGAGTACAGCGACAACAATAATTTTAACCTACTTTGCGCCTGTATCACTACCACCAATTCAAGCTTCGGGTCGGACGATACGCCTGGCACGGTTAGGTCAAGTCCGCTGCGGCACCGCCTTTAATAGGCTTCCCAAAACTACATTGTGACTACCTTTCAAGCCCAAGCCTTGCTTTAGGCAGTTGTTAAGCGCAAGGGGTAGCGTCACAGATACACGCAGCCAGACGGGCTCTGAAGAATAACGTTCAGTTTGAAGATCTAGGTAACAGACAGTGTAACTGGTAGTGATGATCTGAGGTCGAGCACAAGCCGACGCCATCTCCAAACTGATTGATGAACTCTAGTCGTGACAAGATCAACATCCGTACCACCTCCAACTTTTGTCGCGGTACAAGCACGGTTCATGTATTGGTCTGAAAAATCCTAAAGCCAATGAAGACACCCAGATGACAGTACTCCTACCCTCATCACAAGGGTTTTCTTGTTTGCGAAAACCGTCCCGGCCGGTTTACTCTTCACTAGGCAGTCAACATCCAGGCTACCACATATGTGTACATTAAATAATAGGCCACCCCAAAATCCCAAACATTCTGAGGCTCAGAGTCCTCTTTCTTCAACCTCAAATTACCCCACGACACTCGAACCAGACCATAGATAAACCACTGACCAGACTCAACGACCACACTTTTCAAGGACACCTGAGTCTCCTTTCCTATGAACAAACACGAAGTTTGATGCGTTCCTTGAGGAGGGAATTCATGTTTCTCATTCAGGTGCTGATTCACCACCACGCATCCAGGATGTACCTTCTTCCACGCCGTACTACATCGTGGTCCTTGCTGTGTTCGGTATTCTAGTCAGACTGTCAAAGATAAAACCTGTGTTTGATACGCACAAGAAGTCTTTCGTGACACCGTCAGCACCACGAGGCAGAGGAACGTCCCCAACCTCCCACTACAGGGTGACTTGCCCTTAAAGAGTACCCATAAGTACTCATTCCAGTAAACTCATTTCGATATTACACTCAATATTATAGATAATGAAGATTTCAGTCAATTAAACTTCCAGGTATAAAAAAAACAATGAATTTAAATTTTGCAATATTTTTGTTTAGGTAACGTTGCGCCACGAACATATGAATTTGAGAGAGTTATTTGACAATTATTTCACTGGCTTCCAAACGTTTCAGTCCAATAAAAGCAGCATAGCCGTTGCAATACTACCCCAACCCACTCCGGCTTGACTGTGTATATAGCCATCTGATTTGTAGCACCGTTACCGCATTGTGGCAATGTTTTACCGGATATTCCAAAAATGCTCGCGGAAGCGCTGTTTTAAAACTACTGTAATTTAGGAATTATTCCTTCCTGAATAGAAAAACTTTGTTCAACCTGCAGCAGTTAAACGTGGCATATTCATTGAGTTAAACATGATTTTATAGAACTTACAACAAGAGCGTGTTTTATATGTTGGCCTACTTTTATATAGAATAATGCTTACCAAGTGGTTACCAGATAAATTTAAGTTACAGCTTCAAGGAAATAGTGGATACCTTTTGTCAAAAGTTATTTTATGTTTTCTGTTATGATATATACAAAACCAACTTATTACAGATATTTCAAACATAAAACTGAAAAACGTGTTTCAACTATCTCTAAAAATACTCTCACATATTAAGCTCCATCATTAGGCTCTCCAATTAAAGTTTAGGAAAACATTAATTGCAAGTAGTGCGCTGACAGAAGCAAGAAAGGGGAAGATTGAATTGTTTATTTTTTAATGGACACTGCTAAACGTTTTGTAACTTTTCAGGAGACACAACAACGTATTTCAGATCTTATAAATACAATTGTTATGTTTCTTAAACGTTATACTCGTACTGGACATCAAAACACAAGATTTCAAGAATCCACGTTTGATATGTGCTTAGCTAAAAAAGATTTTGGTTACTGGACATGTGCCCCTTTACCAATAAATATAGATCACATTAGAAAATAAATACTTCAAATTTCCTAGCCATCAGCCCATTCACAAACAAACGAGATATTGAAAGCCTCGTACCAGACTAATGAGTAGAAACAGCAATGTTCCCTTTTCTGCATTATATGAGACGCCCTTAAACATACATATTTCCATAGAAACATAATATACGGGAAAATGGGCATGTTCCTTTTTATTACTAAATTATTCAATATTTTATAAAATAAACCATATTCATTATCAGGGTATTTTAAATTACAGTAACAAACACGTATTTTCTAAACCCTATTTAATTGTTTACTCATTTTTTATTCATATTATTTATTTCCTCACTTCTTATTTTTCACACTTTTTTAACACTAAACAGAATACACCAAATCTTTTTAAACAATTATTTGAAATATTAACAAAAAACGTTTGTCAAGAAATACGATTCATATTTTCCTATAAAATAATAATATTGGCTACATTGCCAACTAGAGAACTTGACAGTTTTTGCAAATTAGGTTTTGAAAGAAAGTATTGGTGTAAAAATTATGAAAGCATACAAAATATCCAAAATAGAAACGATTTACACTGAGAGATCGTACACTGAGAGTGTATTAATACTGAGAGAGAGAGAGAGAGAGAGAGAGAGAGAGAGAGAGAGAGAGAGAGAGAAGAGAGAGAGAGAGAGCTAACAGCAGGAATTTATTAAAGTTTATTTTCCATTGAACAACTGTGTATTTGATAAAACCAAATAGGTACCCTAGTTCCCAAATAGGCAAGAGTGAGATATACAGACGCTCTCCGCGTATATTGTAGAGCAACGACATAATTGAGGCTCCGACTTCTACATCAGTGGTGTATTAGGTGGAAAACTATTTCTCCCTACGTAGGTTTATTGACCTATCGAATTTCTAAAGCTTATTTGAAATTATTTCCTTGCCTTTTGTCAAGCTCGAATAATATTTGTAAACATTTTATTCATAAAGTTTATTGTTTATTATAACCTCAAATATAAAAAATTGAAATATACCAAATTCTGTATTTCCTAGATCCTTTTGCAGGTTTAAGATGTATGATCTGATATGTTCTTACCTGATTAAAGCACAGATTTTGGGAAAGTTATAATAACTGCTAATAGAATATTATTTCCTTCATAAATAAATGTAATACTAATTTCTCACAGAGTGATATGCCAGATTCCTGCTCGTTTAATTTCCAATTGACTTAGTATTAAATATTTCACAAGATAAACTATTAAAGAAAAGTTCATCATACTCATGGTGTAAGCCTATGTATAAATTGTGAATGCATCTTTACTCAAACATCATTTAATAAAGAATCGTGACTATGATAATTAGCAGGACATTGACTTTAGGTAATTATCTGTTTTACTAGCCTTTACAAAACAATAACCTATAAAAAATTAATAAACAACTATCCAAGTTACCATATACCTATGTGAAATAAATATAATAAAATAACTCACTATTCATAGAATAGATTTTTCTAATTTAACTTTTAAAAATAATTTTTGTTTTAACCGTGTAAAATTTGGCAAAGCATAAAACTTTTGTAAAAAAAGGTTTTTGACTAAAATTATTTAAAAGTGGAAAATAAATTAAAAAATACATCGTAACAAGGTTTTTTTATTAGATGTAAAACCTGCAAAACCTTTAACAACAACTTCCACCTCTCCAGTGTTTATATCGGTTCAGCTTTATGTTTGAAAATCGGAAATCGTAAATCTAAATATTGCTCAACTAACTGGTTTATAAATTACTGATTTGTTTCACACTGGAGCAATTTATAAACCGTTTTTACAATGTTTTTGTAACGGTCATTTAATTCAGAACTGTTTGGGGGTAAGAGAAACAAGACAAGCCTATGCAGACAAGGAGACACGGTGATATAATTGTGAAGTTATTTGTTCTCAATGGAATTACGTCCAAAAACTATTTTAAGCTGTAAAGGAAAAAATGTATTTAAAGGATGTTTAATATTTGGAAATGGAAAAGTAAATTTTAGTGTCAACATTTTAACAAGTAGGCAATACCGTCATATCTTTGCAGTAAAAAGTAAGGTAAATTCAACTTCTTTGCATATTTTGCTGTTCTTGGTTGATAGTTTTATCAAAATGGCAACGTTTCATTCTAGTTTTGGACTATTTTATTACAAAAAACAAGTAATATATGAATCACACATTTACGTAAATTCCTTATACGCCAACAAAAATAAAAAATGTGTTTTAGTTACTTTTTATTAAATAATAAAAAGTAATATTTATACACACATGGCAGAATCACAATATTAAGTGGCAAAATAGAAAGCAAAATTAATTAATTGATTAAATCTAATTCATGAAATAATAATTGCAAAAACTGTAATAACATCAAGTGTTTTCCACTACAAGTTTTAAACAAATGTATTTGGACTTGAGTGAATGAACAAAAAGCATTTGATTACCGATTAAAAATTTCAACAATATATATATATATTGTAGGTACTGTTTATCGACGAAAAATTATAGTTAATTAGAATTGCTAATAATCTATTTATACTCTGATATTTAATACAAATAATACTTTAGTTTAAATACCCTCTGTTGTTTTACACACACACACACACACACACACACACACACACACACACACACACACACACACACACACACACACACACACACACACACACACACACACACACACACACACACACACACACACACACACACACACACACACACACACACACACACACACACACACACACACACACACACACACACACACACACACACACACACACACACACACACACACACACACACACACACACACACACACACATACACACATACACACACACACACATACACACACACACACACACACACACTCACACACACACACACATACACACACAAAACACACACACACACACACACACACACACACACACACACATATATATATATATATACAGCCTGCTAACAATACGGAGACCATACATTGGTCATTTTGCATTCAAACTGGCAGCCGGGTACTTGTGGCAGCCGTATACGGCTGCCACATAGTAATCCATGATAATGTAACACCCTTTGACAATAATCGAAATAAAAATCATGTCAATAAGTGTAAAAAGAAGTGTTTTATTGGAGCTATACTGTATTTGGAAGTTCTATGGTCGTACTGAATTTTAAAAAAATTATTTGTAATAACCAAACGGTACTCGTATTGATAGCAGAGTGAACGGGATTTGTATATCACAAGTTCGTAACATTTCCGCCAGGGGCAGCGTGGTCGCTTCCTGTATATAAATTTACTGTATATTTCAACCATTCCCTAACATTATGGCAGCCACAAACTTAACAACATTGCTGGCATCGACATAAATATCAATCGTACTACGTAATGTATATATTTGAATTGAACAAAGAATCGCTGGAAAGTTACCACTCGGGGGATTTTGAGTATGCTGAATTCAATGCCGTCATCGAAAGTCACCGGGGATGTACTGGCGAGGCTAAACCCATGTACCAAAGGGGTTGAAATAGGGTAAAAATGTCAGATGCCTTAGAATCGGGGGATAATGACCGTTCGGCGGTTTTTTGAGGATGCTAAATTCAATGACGTCATCTAGAGTCACCGGGGATGAACCGGATGTAACTCTACGTAAGTACCAAAGGGATGATTTGGGGTAAAAAAGTCAAAAGTCATAAAATAACTATAAAATAACCACTCGGGGGTTTTTGGTAAGGCAGAATTCAATGCCGTCACCGAAAGTCACCGGGGATGCACTGATGTGGTTCCACGCGAGTACCAAAGGGGTGAATTGGGGTGAAAAAGTCAAAAGTTAAAAAAATCTCTGGAAAATAACCACTCGGGGGTTTTTGAGGATGCTGAATTAAATTCCGCCATCGATAGTCACCGGGGTTGGACAGATGATACTCTACGTGAGTGCCAAAAGGATGATTTGGGGTAGAAATGTCAAAAGTCAAAAAATTACTAGAAAATAACAACTCGAGGAATTTTGATGAAGCGGAATTCAATGCCGTCACCGAATGTCACCGGGAATGCATTGGTGTGGATCCACGAGAGTACCAAAGGGGTGAATTGGGGTGAAAATGTCAGAAGTCAAAAAATCGCTGGAAAATATCAGCTCGGAGGTTTTTGAGGATGCTAAATTCAATGACGTCATCTAGACGGGCGTGCTGAATTCAATGGCGTCATCGAAAGTCACCGGGGATGGACGTGTGTGACTCTACGTGAGTGCCAAAGAGATGATTTGGGGTAAAAATTTCAAAAGTCAAAAATTTACTTGAAACTTAACACTCGGAGGTTTTTGAGGAGGCTGAATTGAATGCCGTCGGTGAACATGTTCTGCGATGGTTCTACACAAGTACCAAAGACATAAATTGGGTTGAAATTGTCAGATAAACAACTGCCTTAGAGCTTTTGAGGATGCTGAATTCAATACCGTCATCGAAAGACACCAGGGCTAGACGGGTGTAAGCTCTACGGGAGTATCAAAGAGAGAATTGGGTTAAAAAGGTCAGAGGTTAAGAGATCGTTATAAAATGATCACTCGGGGTTTTTAATAATGCTGAGTCTAATCCTAGCACAGAAATTGGAAATGCACAATCCGGGAAGGGACTGCGGGTGCCGCTGTGGGTGAATTGAGATAAAACTTGCCATAATCTAATATATTGCCCAAAAATGCGCATTCGAAGATTTTCGAAGGTCCTAGTCCCTTGTCATCAAAATGTACGGAGTTACGTACCCCAAGGGGTGATTTGGGGTATATATCCCATTGACAATAAATCGCCCGAAATTGGCATGTTTCCAACTATGCAACATAACCAACAGAAAGAGTCGGGTTCGCGACCTTGTCTTGGACAGATGTTATGCTACATCTATTTACAGAAATGTTTGTGATATGAAAACATAAACAGGCGGCACTCCGATAGCAGTTCTAGCACGTTTGTTTACCTCATGTCTGTCAAACTAATCTTTATAACTTGGAGCAGTGTTTCAATGCAGTCTGTCCATGTGCTTTAAGAATTTTAAAGACTGCATGCTTGAACGATTCAACTTAAAAAGATAACCGTTTGTCCCAAATTGATAATTTTATAAATATTAAATTTTTTATTTAATTTTTTAAAAAATGTATTTTGTTTACATGATTGTCATATATTTTCTTTCCAATTTTACTTAGACTATCTATGTCATTTATGTTTGTTTTCTCATTCTTCTTCCGGTAATTAATTTTCTTCTCTTTTCGTGATATTTTCTTTTGTTCTTTTAAAAAGGATGGTATCGTTAGCGGGGGCAGGGGAATTACTTTTCAACCATCCGTTAATGAAAAAAATTGTACTATAACCCTAAATTAAAAAAAAAAACTATAAATAAGTAGACCTTATATTTTTTCAACCTTTATACACCTTAGAATAAACGACAAAAAGAATTTGTTGACCCTCATCATTTCATCGACTTATCTTTATCAGCTTATATATCCAGAAAACCTATTATGCCAATAACTACAAATTCCAAGCTAAACTTTAACTACCGTCATCGTGCCTGACCACGGGTTAGCCGAAGAAGACAGTGATTCAGGTGCTGTATCTAATGACTAACAAAAAATAGAAAGACTAGTTACACTTTGTAAGATGTCTTTGTACAGCCAATATGTCTAGAATGTTCTGAGCCGCTGTGTAAATACTGCTGTCAAAATTGAGTTATTATTTTTAATGCCAGTTTCCATAAATAAAGCTTATAATATGTCAAATGATATCTTGTATATAAAGTTAAGTGTGCACAATCAGTGAAAAAGAAATAATTAGTGTATGTTAATTATCGTGCGATTATAAGTCTTTTTAGCTAAACTGCGCTAAAATCTATAGGTTTTATTACTACAGTTTCAATTAGTAAATAAAATATGACTGCTCTCATAAAACTACGTTTACCCTACTAGTCACATGCAATCAGAATATTCAAAAACAATTTTTATAAAGTAAATGCAAGATAAATTGTTAAACCACACAATAAATCACACTTAGTCATTTTGTGCCTGTGAGCTACAACGACAGTAGTATTTTGACAGAAATTGCAGGACGGTAGTTGAAGTAGTAGTTAATAAATACTGAATCATCTTTCGTTAATCTTTGTATTGTATACAAGAACCTAAATGATATCTGTGCGAGTATTGTCAGTTTATATTACGATATCAGGCTGTCTGGTGTATACAAACATAGGTCCAAGCCAAACAAAGATAAAGGCTCTCACTCCACAAATACTCTCGTGGGCGAAGGCCCGAAAAACTGACTTTCTGCATTCTATCTTTTCCATCCATTTCTCTCATTTACATACGGCGTAAACGTAAATAATTTATGGTATTCTCCCAACGTCAAAATGGTCGTATAAAGACGGAAATATTTGTTTCTATCCTCAGCTTTAGCCGCTGGTAGTCTATATTTTATTTTAATAATATGTTTATTGAATACATTGGTATTAACTTTTAGTGAATATTAATGGCGTAGGCCATATTAAATGTTACATCTGTTAATACATGTGTTGCAGACTTGTGGTAACATATTTGCAATGTTACCAAATTGTAACAATATACAGCAAATAATAGTCACTTTTAGATTCTTAAAATTGGATAGAGATGCTATGACAATTAATTTGAAAAGCAAGTTAAGTTACAAAATAAATACTTAATCGATCCTATAGTATCTAAGAACCCCAAGGGAAAAGTATGAGATGCATTGACCGGAACATTAAGATAAGTTTGGTTTGCCATCAAGTAAACAAACGCGTCAGAATGATATGTTTCCATATCAGAATTACTCAAAAATAGTTTAAAAAATATATAAATAATGTAGCAAAGATTGAACACGTGGATATATACACACATTCTATGACCATAAGGGCAAAACATTTTAAGTACTTATTTAAGGATACATGTATCATAGGTGTTAATATGCTAATTAAACTAGAGAGCAGTTCAGGCGGTTTAAGCAATGGTAAATATTTAAAATTCTTCATTTCTACATCTTTGAAGATTATATGTCAGGATATAGTTCTTTCCAATGTATATTGCAGTGTAGCTAAGAATCAAAACGTTTTCAGTAAGCAATGTAATAAATCTATTATGTCTATCCTCGATATTCTAGTCCCAAGAGTAACTTTGATGTCTATGGGATTTTCACTCACTTTAGAGTTGCATGAAAAACTGTTTCAAGTACGGTGATCATTGGTACGGAAACAAATACAGTAGTGCATGGATAATTCGAGGTAGATGAGACCGAGACACCGTCGGATAACCGACAACTTGGATTACACGGAAATAGCTTCCTGTACACTAGAAAAAAAACTGGAGTTCTATTGAACCCTAATACTATAATTAAGAATGCACAAAATACGTATGTAGAACTTTATTGATTACAGTACATACATAAATTAATGTTGCTTGGCTCTTCAAGACTACTGTACTGATTCTTGCTTGCGGGGATACCATACGATATAAATACCATTCTAAGTGTCGGCAATTATAGCTAAAAAAAAGCCGATGCCCGTTGTAATCTTTATCAGGACCCCCAATGTTTTGATCGTAGATAGTCTTTTTGTTCGCCTACCATAAAAATGAAACGAGATTATCAGTAAAATTTCAGTAAATCTAAAGGATAGTGAAAAATTACCGTGATCATCGGTAGTAAATATTTATGATTATCAACGTCTAAAGATTGACTACAAAACGTTTTATAAGCTCTTGGTTAGGGTTGCTGAAGTAATTTTCTATCAACGAAAAATAGAGAATATTCAAATTGAAATATTAAGTTTGTAATTAGGAGTTATTTATTAACTGGTATTGCTAGTAGTAGGATTCGTAAAATATATAAACAAAGGAGACAGTTTTGAGAAGTGATTGAGTATTAGCAGACTTTGTCTTGAGATTAGACACAGCCGAACAAACTAAATTCATTCTGACACTAACTATAAAAATGTATGTAACATGTCGACCGAAGAACGGAGAGATTTTTTAAAGTGAAAAAAATCTACAAAAGAGTCATTTTTTACGTCTTGTTTTTTTTAACAAGAAATACCATCATAGTGACTAATTTCATTCTGTCACTCTGCATAACGCTATTTTACAGCTAGTTTTTGAAGACTGGTTCCTCAGCTATATTCGCCAAAATATTTGTAAATTTTTTCACCATATTAATAATAATAAATCAAATTGTAGATATGCAAGCCAGGAGGGATACGGTTAAAGATAGAATTAAAGAAGAAGATTAAAATATACTTAAATCTTAGCAGATATATTTTCAGGTGCATTCAACGTGTCTTGATGAAAGTAACATCACAATCAAGGTGAAATGTCATCCTTTAGGAACATATCTAAGGGATGAATTAAATAATTTTTTTAACCTGGCAACAACGACTACCAGGAAAATTTAATGAATGTAGTTAAAGAAGAACTTTTAGAAAAAATAGGTCTTTACTCAAACACAATTATACCTATAATAACTTATGACTAATCAAATATGGTGGATAAATAAAATAGATGTATTACATTGCTTACCGAATTCGTTTTTCACCGTTATGCCTAGCTACAATGCAATATACATTGGGAAGAACTATATCCTTACATAATATTATATTCTTTAGAGATGTAGAAGTAAAGAAGCATATTTACCATTGCTTAAACCGTCTGAACTGCTCTCTAGTTTTATTGGCACAAAACCACCTATGATACATAAATCCTTGAATAAATACTTTAAATGTTTTGCCCTTATCTTGGTAAAATATTTATACTGATTGGTATTGGCACTAAAATGTCAAATCTTCGTGAAAATTTTACTCCTTGTTAGAATACTATATGCACCCTTTTAAAGCATATGCTCACAGAAAAATAAAACAGTTTTTTGGTTACATTTGGCTGTCGTAAGTACAGAAATACTATTATTTCAATGTTTAATTTTTTTACCCGAAAATGGTAATTTGTGCTCGTTTGAACCTATAAAATATGGACGTGTTCGATGGGCCTACGTGAACAAGAAATTAACATTAGATGAGATTCGACCAAATAAAAGCCTTCTTTTATTTACAATGTACATTATAGGTAGATTTTTCTGGTTACCTACCTGAGGTAAAGATGATACAATATTTGTTGTTTTTCTACTATAGGCCTAACTTTAAAAACTGACTGTAAATAAACTTTATGCCAACCCTTTACTTATCCTTTATTATTTTTTTACAAGCAGTAAAAACTTAAAATTAAAATTTTCATTTTTTTAATACCCTGAAGAAGAAATGTTGAAGAAAATTCGATGAATTATTCTGAAAATTCTGCAAAATCGTTCTTAAACTGCAAAAACTCTTAAAACATTGTAACATGAAAGAAATAGAATTTAAAAATTGTGGCAGAAAGCTCAATGAGATAAAATAAATTTAATGAGAATAAATGTACTTTCGTAAAGTAAGGATATAGGAGAAGTTAGTGTACTAACTCTAACACTGATAATTAAATGAGAAATTCAGAAGAAAAAAGCCTTTATCCCTTATCCCGTGCAGTGCACGCCTGGAAATCTAGATTGAATATTGTTAAAGATAAAACCGTTCATTTAGTTGCAGATCTATTGAGGGTTTTGAAAACATGTAACCAATCCAGAGGATCGATGGATACCGGTCTACACCTAACCTGCTGATTCACAATACAATCGTCTACTTGCACTCCCGTATTTTTGTTACTATGACACTATGTTTACTGACAGAACTGGAGAACTATTACTAAAATTCGACAGAGCACTGAACACCTTCAATGGGGCGGGGATATTTTAAAATAGCAACCTAGCGGCGGTGGATTTATTAATTTTAATTTTTTCCAATAGCCTGGAAGAAACCGACACGAGGAACGCGACCCGTAAGGCATAGATTTAGCAAGTGTCTCCCTTTTTTTCCAAACATACGTAAAAGAGATTAATACCTTTTATAAGACAGTGCCGTGTGTACTAACCTAAATAATGAAATGACTTAAATTGAGGGTTTAAATTTATTTGTGAACATTTGTTTTTATTAAAAACAATAAATTTGTCAAGTTTCATTTCGTTAATTCATATTAAAAATAACAACAAATAATATAACTGTCTCAATCAATGTGACAATTTCTAAGACAACTATGTACTATTGTAGCCGAAACGAAACTGATTGTAAAGAGATATCCCGTGTGGTTGTCATGTTGATAGTAGATGGAGAAATGGTGGTATAAATTTCACATTTTAACACGTGACCAATTAGCGCCTGGAATCGAACCCGTCATGAACGTGTTTGTGTAATGTTTATTTTTGATCTCTGAAGGATGACCACATCATTCAGAATTATCAGTTTTAATCGTGTGACAGGGACCATGATAGTTACTTCATGATAGTATCTATTTACTTCAGCTAGTTCATTCCCTCCAAAAGATAAAAATACCAAAATAAAATCTTATTTGGTTTAATGTTTCACTTTACAAGCCATAATATTCTACCTTTATTTTACCTTCTGAAATATTTACCCTAATTCACCAGTTGCTACTAGCATAGAGCATGACCCGTGGATCCCCATTGACGTTCGATAACTGTAAAAGACAACAACATTAAAAGACCCGGGTGATCATTTTTTCTTGTTATGTTGTCTTCTGCTAATGTTACCTCCAATCATACATTTTCTAGTCCCGTAGAGGCACACCTTTGTATCCGCGTTTAATATTGAAGACGGTATTGGACTAAGCACCATCCAAAATACTACGATTGATCATTTTCTAGCTTTGTTTTGCCTTCTCACATTTATACTCCAAATCATCATTTGCTGCTCCCATAGAGGATCATCCGTGTATCCCCATGACGTTCGATAATGGTAAAAGACTCAGCACCATTAAAACCCCCCGAGTGATCATGTTCCATGGTTTTTTTGCCTTCTGACAATTTTACCCCAATTGACCCGTTTTCTACTCCCGTAGCGCCACACCTGTGCATCCCCTTATAATATTGAAGACAGTATTTTACTCAGCAACCTCCAAAACACTACGATTGATCATTTTCTAACTTTGTTTTGCTTTCTCACAATTATACCCCAATTCATCGTTAGCTACTCCCATAGAGGGTCACCCGTGTATCCTCATTGACGTTCGATAACGGTGAGAGACTCAGCACCATTAACCCCCCGAGTGATCATTTTCCGATGTTTTTTTGCCTCCTGACAATTTTACCGCAATTGACCCTTTTTCTACTCCCGTAGTGCCACACCCGTGCATCCCCTTATAATATTGAAGTCGGTATTTTACTCAGCAACCTCCAAAACACTACGATTGATTATTTTCTAACTTTGTTTTGCTTTCTCACAATTATACCCCAATTCATCGTTAGCTACTCCCATAGAGGGTCACCCGTGTATCCCCATTGACGTTCGATAACGGTGAATGACTCGGCGCCATTAAAACCCATCCGAATGATCATTTTCAATTGTTTTTTGCCTTCTGACAATTGTACCCCAATTCACTAATTTTCTACTCCCGTAGAGCCACATCCATTCATTCCTGTTTAATATGGAAGACGGTATTGGACTCAGCTACCTTCAAAACACTACAATTGATCATATTCTAGCTTTGTTTTGTCTTCTCACTTTTATACTCCAAATCATTATTTGCTACTCCCATAGAGGATCACCCGTGTATCCCTATGACGTTCGTTAACGGTAAAAGACTCTGCACCGTTAAAACCCTCCGACTGATCATTTTCTAGTTTTATTTTTTTGCCTTCTTTCATTTTGACCCCAAGTCACTCCTTTACAACTCCCATAGAGCCCAACCCGTTCATCCCCGTTTTATTTTGTTCACAGTAGTGGACTCAGCATCCTTAAAAACACCCCAATTGATTATTTCTTAGCTTTTTGGGGGTTCTGATATTCTACCCTAATTGATCTTTTTGCTACTCCTGTAGAGGCACACACTTGTATCCCCGTCAGCTTTCGATAGTTGTACACGTTTATGAAAACTAATAACCAGGACTTATGTTAGTTGAGTAAATAATTGGCCAGCTGAAATGAAGAAGGGCCATACTAATGTTTGTGTTTTCACCGTGATTACACACACCCAGTGTCTTACAGTCTAAACATTTGACTAGTCAGACAGTCGCACCATAGTGGCAACACTGTTGGTTCTCGTATCGTTAGTGGCGTGGGAATAATATACACACCGGCTGCCATATTGTTATTAGACTAAACGAAAATATACACTGGCTGCCATATTGATGCCTAAATGAAATGCTGCCGTATTGATAGTATTTCGGTCAATTTTGTATTTTTAAGATTTTATGAAATTAAAGTATATGGAGTAGTATAATGTTTATTAGAAATAAATTATACACGACGAAAAACATATATACTTCACTCTTTCAAGTGGCTGCCATATGATTGCAAAATGAAATGCTGCCATATTGATAGTGGGATGTATATATATATATATATATATATATATATATATATATATATATATATATATATATATATATATATATATATAAACACACATATATACATATATATAGGCTATATAGTAAAAGTTTGAACTAATAGTATGAATCGAATAAGTATAGAACACTATGGATAAATATAAATGCAACAAAACAAAAATACTTGATTACAAATAAAACTTACACACTAGTTATATAACCCTTATAAACATATATACAAACCCTTGTTACGGAATTTCAGTGATTATTTGAATTCTATAATAATAATAATAATAATCATTAAATGCTATGATTACTTACCTTGTACAAAATGTAGGATAATTGTGTTGACAATGATAAAGTATAATTTCCTCAATGGAACTTTATTTGATTGGCCACAAGATATTGTAGCAAAATCCCTAATCGTACTGTACATAGCTGAGCCACTACTACGTGATGTAGTGCCAGACTGATTCACAGACAGTTTGCACTGAATTAAAGTGACAATACACTACAAGAAATTGACGCCTTTATGTGAATCGGTCGGGCTCTAAGCTTATTCATCACGTGAACAAGCCTCTCAGTTTTGGCTACTAGGACGATACAAATTTAGGTGGGATTAAACATTAAACAGTTGCTGAATAGTTCCTAAAGACAGGTGGACCAGGCATTGAAGAATTATTTGTTGTTCGTATATTGTTGTAGCTAGAAATCAACTGTAAAAAAGTTTGAAAGACTTACTTGAAAGAAATAAATAATAATAGTTTAATTTATTAAACTCGCACACAAATACGTTATTTTTTTAGTTTTCTTATTTATTTTAAAATTATATAAATAAACAATGTTCATAAATAATATTCGTTAGTTTTTAATTTATTTTAACCACCAGATGTTCCATTGTTGTCATAAACCTCCACAAGCATGAAATGCTTGGACCTCTGTTTACGCTCGAAAAAAGAGGAACCCAGGACACTGGTCATGTGACCATCTAGACGGGTGTAGTCGAATTAGTCCGATCTGTGTTAATCCCTCACGTAGGGAGGTCCAACTCGTCCGATGTTTCGTGTAGGGTCAGCTTGATTTATTCCAAATGTTACTCACAAAAACAACATGAACAAACTATTAAAATAATTGTTAAGTTAGGTTATATTAGGTTATTACTCACTCAACATAGAAAAAAACATATTACACTTCTTGTGCTCACTAATAATGCTCATCTAATGAGAACTGGTTTGTTACAGTGAGTGTAGGGGTGGGGTGCTGAAGGGTACTTGAGTAAGAGAGATTTCCTGCCTCTAACTGCTTACTAACCATCAAACCTCTTTCTCTCTTAAGCAACAAAAATATCATTGGGATATTTTGACCATCGGACCAGTTCCGTACCACCCTGTTGGACCAGTGTAAACTCTTGATAGAGATGACATCTATTCATTACGTATTTTATCAAGTTAATGTAATATTTAAAACTGTGTAAGTAAAAACGAAGTTACACATTGACTTGAATGTACTACTAGTACAGCAGTTTAAATAGTAAATTGTATACTGAAGTATACAAATAAACAAAATAAATATACACAACTAACAATTATATAACTTTAATTTCATAGACATTTCTACGACTTCTGTCATCATCATCAACAAACACATAACCTTAACCAAAGTTTTTATTAGCATTACTGATGAAACTTTTATGGAATTAAAGTTTTGTAATTGTGAGTTGCGTATATTTATTTTGCTTGTGTCTTAAACTCACAAGCCAGCGCGAATGTTTTTTTTTTATATTGTATAGAAAAACTACAATTGTATTCATAAAATACCATTCCGTCCTAAAAACAGAATATATTTGAGGTGCAGAGAATAATACAATTTAAAAACTGCGATAATTAAGTCACTTTAAATGAACAAAGAATTAATTAAATCACTTTTTTTGACTCTTTTAATTTCACATTACATTTTAATTGCTTTTATTATGCATCTGTAGACAATTATACAACTCCAACTGTAAAACTTAATTATGCTTCAACAAACACATTCTCTCGGAGTGTTTAAATCTACATCTCACTCACTCTTCCCAATTAAAACTTTCTGCTGACATATTTATTTAAATTGCTTCGTTACGCTTGCATTTCATCACTTTTTGTTACTTTCGTGTTTTTTGGAAAATTGTTTTTAAAAAAACTGAGTTAATTTACTTAGGTTCTTTTTGTTTTGCCTGACAGGGCCCTTTTTTTCACAAATGTAGCCTAGATCCACTAGTATTGAGAAATGAATAGATTTACAGGTAAAGTAACGCACAGAAAAAGAGTTACGCTTGTAACCAGTAGGGCGCCTACATATATAAGAATAAGTTGATTGTTGTAATCATCTTGAACTCGCTGAATAAACTTTTATTAATTAACACTTAACTAAGTGAATACGTAAGGGTTTACTTGCTGACGCGTTTCAAAACAATCGTTCCTTTTACGAAAGAAAGACTACTCCACAGTAAAAGCCCTTACTCTATTTAGGCCTTTACGTATTCACTTAGTTAAGTATTATTTAATTACAGTATAAGAATATGGTGAAGGCAAACTATCATAATGAAGGGCGTCCGCCTAAGAGCGAAAGAGTCTGAAAGATTGTACAACCAACAAGTAATGAGGAGCGATAAGATACAGAGTTAACGTAACGAAGAGCGGGAGGTGTGCGCCTTCAAATAAAGCGAAGTTAAAGGAAAAAGAACTTTAATAATTAAAGGCTAAAAGATGTCCCCTACAAGTAATGGGGACTAAAAAGATTTATAGCAATAAAAAGTTGTGAAAAATTAAAAATATGTGAAAGAGTATTTAAGTAAAAGTGACTTAGAGTGTAAAATACTCAATTTCCTGTAATTCTAAAAATTACATACACCTAAAATGATAGGAATTGAGAGAAATGAAATAATCTCCACTTAAAACAATGGGATATAAAAGGATGCGCACTTACAACAGTGGTAAGAGAAACACTCTACTTACTACTTACAGTGGTAAGAGTGATTGTGCACTTACATCAATGGGAAGTGAAAGAATATGCTCTTGTTAATATGAGAGATGAAAGATATAAAAGAACAGTCTTCACATACAACCATTAAAAACTTAAAGGTTGTACGCCAACAGTTAATGAGTTCTATATAAATTAGTAGCTCAACTTACGCCTAAAAGGAACGAAGAGAGAAAGAAAGTATAACCACACGTGATGAAGTCAAAATAATATATACCTAAAAGTAATCAATACTGTTAAAATGAACCTTATCAATCTCTTCAACTACGAACTTCGACATAACTCTTTAAAAGGTAACAACTTATATATATTGCTCTTTCTAACAACTTTTATATTATTTTAGCAGGTTCAAGATTAAATAATCTGTTGAGAGAACAATGTAAGTCCATGCAGTACTTTCACCCAATACACCTGTCGATTTGAAATTGTTACATACAAGCACGATCTAGGCTGTTATATTGTAGTATTACTACCTCTTTTTAGAAAAATGTTTTTATGAAACGCACCATGTGACGGACAACCCCTTTTTCTGTTTGAACGGTATTAAATAAATACATGAAAATATCTCTATTGAACTAAAAACTTTATTTACGAATTATGTAAATAGTTGTACTACACCATTAAGTCATTCTTAACAAAAAGTGAGTCAAAGGATGTAAAAAAGGTAAAATATATATTTACTGTAAATTTACAAGATGGCGGATCAAGTTATAAGTAATTATATTTTTGAAAGTAGGTAAACGTTTAGATAATAGACATAGACTAGAATTTTAAACTAATTTTAAAAATACTTAACTGTACTAACATGAGTACATGAGTAGAGGGTTAGCTTCGTAAAAGGAACGAATGTTTTGAAATGCGTCAGCAAGTAAGCATTGCACATAGTTAAGAAATCACTTAGTTAAGTATTTTTTAAATTAGTTTAATCAATGAATTCAAGATGATTACATCAAGCAACTAGAACATTAAATTAATTGAAGTGTTTAATTGTTGTCTTTTCCTGTCCACCATAGTTCTGATTATTTATTACTTCATTCACGACTTCATGCATTTTATTGTTAGGTATTACTTTCGCTATTTCAGATTTTTTTAATAATTATATATCTTAAATATAGGAGAATAAAATAAATCTTTTTACCACTAGTTATATGCATACAGATTGTGTAAAACAGTACATTTTATAGTTCCAAGTATAAAGTGCTCTTGAGTATGTGTGAAGGTATTACGAAAAAAAGAAAAGGGTTGCCAAAACTTCGAGCCTATAAAGATAAATTGTCCTCCACGAGGGAACATTAACTTGAAAAGAAATGACAAAGTCTATGGAGGGTAATGCTGCCAACCTGCGAAAACACAATTACGCCCAAACTGACCAGCATTGCACCGAAAACCACGATAGGGAAATTTGTTTGGAATTTCGGGAGATTATATTTTGATTAATTTTGGAATTTTCATTGAATGTATTAGGAACAATTTTATATTAGTTGTGAACTACTTAATACAGAAAAATACATAGAGCTCTGTGTATTGTGTATTAGCCAAATAATCCGTTATAACATATAAAATTTACACTATGACCATAAAACTTCTAAGGATATAAGACTTTGCATAGCTACAAGGGGACAATGAGAGTTAGCATTACAAGACTTTTTACAATAATAACTATTTTATTATTTTTCAAACATTTAACCTAAAGACGAAACTCTTATATTAAAGAAGGCTTTTGAAATCAACATCGATATTGTAAGAAATGTGTTCAAATTTCGAAAGCAGCGTCCATTATATTTTTGAAAGCTTGTTTTAATTTGTTGGTACACATATCCTGAAGATCGATTATAGTTTCAACAATATAACGTGTTTGGTTTAATTTTGACGCACAGAAAAATTAGACGTGCTTTAACGTCCTCAGCTATTTTCTGCTAAGGAAAAAAATTTGCACCAAATTGTGTGTAACAAAATGAATTAATTCCTGCAAAACTCTTGAAATGTTGACAGTTTGATAGGGTGTGTCGCATTTGAGCAAAAATTGTTTATAAGTGGTACAGGCTCTTCCAAGAAGGCTGAGCAGATGCCGAACCTTGTTGTGGACGCCTCGGGACGTTAACCGCAGCTGGAAACGTTGAAGCGGTTGAGGAAATGATTTTGGGAAATCGACGAATCACTGTCAGAGAAATTTCGAGGATGTTGGCATATCGGTTGGCTCGTGTCATGCATTACTGGAAACACAATTTATCTCTTTGGCATCACGATAATGCAACTGATCAGTCATTGCTTGTGGGAGATTTTTGCCCCAATAACACAATAATGCGTCATCCACCACATACACCGGGTTTGGCCTGCGAAATTTGAAAATTCACTTAAGTTTTTGAACATCCCTCGAATATTTTACTATATTTTTCATTAGAACATGAATGTATGAAAATTCCGGAATGCAGGACTAGATGGCGCCAGGACATTAGACACTGTATATTAAACATTATAGATTGTATTTAAATGCACTTCTGTTGCGCTGTGCTCTTGTGGAACGTTGTGGAACTAATCTCACTCCTGTTTGTCTCTATTCAGCTGGAAGAAGTGTTTCACTGTGTTTGATCTCTCCTGTGTAGCTAACAATGGAGCCACTTGTTAACTATGTGCAGGCATTTGCATATTTAAATGCCTGTAAGGTAGGTTTAATAACCTATAACTCAATGCAGTTTTCATACTACTTCAACTACAACTTCCCAAGCATGATTTTAGTTCGTTAAACAGCTGATTGCAGAATGCATAAGCAATAACGCCTCATTACGCGCTAGTTAACTGTAATGGATCGTTACCGGATTCCAGCTGATTGTAGGAGATATTGTTTGCAACAAACCTACCTCAATAGCGGTCATTATGAGAATAGGTTTGTGGTGATCAAATAAAATATTCATTTCGACGAGGAATAAAATGTAGAATCTGAAGATGAGAATATCTTATTAGAAGCGAGGGAAGTTTCTTTATGAGGACAGAATTCAAAATGCACTTCAAAGCAAAGGAATATATATATGTAGCCATGGAAATTGTATGGTGATACATTATAACGGTTTCCAAACTGAGAGAATCTTTTCCATTATTATTTATAAAAAAATTATTCAGTAATTGAATACAGTCTCACTCTTATTTCGGTGCATTTTCTGTACAACTACCTAAAATTATCAAGCTAAATTCCCTGTTACACTTTCCTAACGATAGCCTATCCTTTCAAGGCCTATAATATTTTTTTGATACTTTGAATTTTTCCTAAAGTGATTGTTCTCTCTAACAAATAACATACTTTAAACATTGATAATGAATGTAGTAGATAATATAAACTACAAAAATTGATTTCCTCTCCAATATTAAACTCTTGTAGTTAAATTCCTTAACTTAATATAAACCTTGCCCTTCAGTTCTTTGCAATATAGGAGCCTTAGTTCACTACATAAAGCCCAGTATAAAGCTTATTGTCCCCTATCATCCATTTGAAATGACTTATTTCTCAATACAAACGTTTTACGTTTGGTCTTTGTCCAATATAAAGCTGATTGTCCAACATAAACCATTTAGGATCACTTATTTCTAATACATATCTATTATACCCGTTACTTGTCCAATATAGAGCTTATTGTCCAATATAAAACCTTTAGGATCACCTAATTCAAAATACAAATTTATTATATCCGGTACTTGTCCAATATAAAGCCTATTGTCCAATATAAAACACTATTGATTACTTATTTCTAAATACAAATCTATTCTATCCAGTATTTGTCCAATATAAAGCCTATTGCCCAATATAAAACAATTAGGCTCACATATTTCTAAATACAAATCTATTCTATCCAGTATTTGTCCAATATAAAGCCTATTGCCCAATATAAAACAATTAGGCTCACATATTTCTAAATACAAATCTATTATTCTGTACTTATCAAATATAAAGAATATTATCCAATATAAAACATTTAGGATAACTTATTTCTAAATGCAAATCTATTATATCAGTTACTTGTACAATATAGAGCTTATTGTTTAATATAAACTATTTGGATACATATTTCTAAATAAAAATCTATTACATCCGGTTCTTGTCCAATATAAAGCATTTTGTCCAATATAAAACATTTAGGATCACTTTTTACTACTTGCAAATCTATTATATCCGTTACTTGTCCAATATAAAGCTTATGGTCCAATATAAAAAATTTAGGATCATTTATATATAAATACAAATCTATTATATCGGTTAATTGTCCAATATAAAGCCTTTAGGATCACCCATTTCTAAATACAAATCTATTCTATCCAGTAGTGGTCCAATAAAAAGCCTACTGCCCAATATAAAACACATATTTCTAAATACAAATCTATTATATTCTATACTTATCCAATATAAAGAATATTGTCGAATATAAAACATTTAGGATACATATTTCTAAATACAAATCTATTATATCCGGTACTTGTCCAATATAAAGCCTATTGTCGAATATAAAACATTTAGGACCACTAATGTCTAAATAAAAATCTATTATATCGGTTAATTGTCCAACATAAAACCTTTTGTCCAATATAAAACATTTAGAATGACGTATTTCTAACTAAAAATCTATTATATCCCGCACTTGTGTAATATAAAGCCTATTGTCCAATATAAAACAATTTTAATCACTTATTTCTAACTACAAATATTTTATCCCGTACTTAACTAATATAAACCCTGTTGTCTAATATAAATAAATTATAATCACTGTTTTTAAACTACAAATCTATTATATCCCGTACTTGTCCAATATAAAGCCTGTTGTCCAATATAAAACATTATTAATCACTTATTTCTAACTACAAATCTATTATATCCCGTACTTGTGCAATATAAAGCCTATTATCCAATATAAAACAATTATAATCAATTATTTCTAACTACAAATGTATTAAATCCCGTACTTGTCCATTATAAAGCCTATTGTCCAATATAAAACATTTATAATCATCTATTTGTAACTACAAACCTATTATATCCCGTACGTGTTTAATGTAAAGCCTATTGCCCAATTTAAATATTTATAATCACCTATTTTTAACTACAAATCTATTATATCCCGTACTTGTGCAATATAAAGCCTATTGTCCAATATAAAACATTTATAATCACTTATTTCTAACTACAATTCTATTATATCCTGTACTTGTCCAATATAGAGCCTATTGTCTAATATAGAGCCTATGTCCAATATAAAACATTTATAATCACTTATGTGTAACTACAAAACCTATTATATCCCGTACGAGTTCAATATAAAGCCTATTGTCCAAAATAAAACAATTATATTCACTTATTTCTTACTATAAATGTATTATATCCCGTACTTGTCCATTATAAAGCCTATTGTCCAATATAAAACATTTATAATCACTTATTTCTAACTACAAATCTATTATATCCCGTACTTGTCCATTATAAAACCTAGTGTCCAATATAAAACATTTATAATCACTTATTTCTAACTACAAATCTAATATATTCTGTTCCTGTCCAATATAAAGCCTATTGTCCAATATAAAACATTATAATCACATATTTCTAACTACAAATCTATTATATTCCGTACTTGTGCAATATAAAGCCTATTGTCCAATATAAAACAATTATAATCACTTATTTCTTACTACAAATGTATTATATCCCATACTTGTCCATTATAAAGAATATTGTCCAATATAAAACAATTATAATCACTTATTTCTCACTACAAATGTATTATATCCCATACTTGTCCATTATAAAGAATATTGTCCAATATAAAATATTTATAATCACTTATTTCTAACTACAAATAATATAATAATAATAATAATAATATAATAATAATAATATAATAATAATAATATAATAATAATAATATATGAAATCACCAGGGGTAGTTTTAGCTGCAGGAGAGCCTTCGCAGCGGATTCTGATGCGTCGTCACCGTCAGGACATCAAGGGTGACGACTCGGAGCGGCCAGTGCAAGGACTGCGGGACCGTTGGACATGCGTCCAAGCGGTACGGCGGCTGTCCGAAGCACGAGTCCCGGCCCCGACGACAGAAGAGGCAGAAGCAGACGCCCGCACCGAGAAGCGATCGCCAGGTCCTCGGGGGACCGCCAGTCTCCCCCAAGGTGCTGCCGCCAACACCTGCGGACAGCAAAGAGGCTGCGTTGTCGTCGTCGTCACCGCCGGATACTGTTGCGGTATCCAAGAAGGCTGCTCCACCTCGTAAGAGGAAGTACCGCAACACGGAGTACAGGGAGGATCCCGCTGCTGTGGCTACCGGCTGGGAGAGAGTGTGGCGTCGCCGCCGTCGGCCGAAGACCAAGCCGGCTCGTGTCGAGGAGTTGAAGAAGAAATACTTCTTCTGGGACTCCGAGGAGGCTGACGACACATGTACTGAGCTCATCCCGGACGACGAGCTCGCTACATCGTTTAAGGAAATCACTGAGCTCATCCTAGCTCCGGGAGTCTGCATCCAGGACAAACCATTCGCAGCGAACCACATCCAGCTCTATGAAGACCTGATGAGGGACGATGTGGAAAAGGAGCTCAGGGCTAAACGCCGGTGGCGCAACAAGTAGCGGGCATGGCGAAGGCGACGACGGAAGGAAGCTGAAGCGGCCTCCCTAAAATAAGTATTTTTCTGTTGTAAATTAAATTGTATTTTTCACATTATTTTTAAATATGTATAATTTTTTTAAGAAATTCTTTGTCAATAAATATCCTGTACTTGTCCATTATAAAACCTAGTGTCCAATATAAAACATTTATAATCACTTATTTCTAACTACAAATCTATTATATTCCGTTCTTGTCCAATATAAAGATTATTGTGTAATATAAAATATTTAGGTTTTCTTTTTTCTCAATACAAACTGTGTATCTTCGGCCCTTGTCCAATATACAACCCTTTGTTCAGTTATTTTATCAGCACAGATCGTGATAGCTGGTTCTTATCCAATGAAACCTTTCTTCCTTTGTAAAAAACGTACGCTCTTCTCATTTTCCGCCATAACCACCCGTCAATGTTGTAGCGAAATATTGGGCATTAAAGTAACATAAGACATTAAACAAAATTTAGTTGCTCGGCATTACCTTTAGGCAAGGGTTCTGTTGCGGCGTTCACGTTTTGCAAATATACTTGTTCTATGATTCCAGTATTAGAACCAGTTACCTTACTCTTTTAATACTTTTTCTCTTATATCGATCAGATTTAACCATTTTTTGTACTTCAATGCACATAACTTCTCAAGCGCTTTCCTTTCTATCATAGCAATCCTCTGCGTCACTTCAATTAGAATATAATAGTTTCAGTCTTTTATCTCATAAAATTACGCAAAGGAAATGAATCTATACCTTTTGTAACGATACACAATGATTTTTCCGAATACAAACACGAGAAAATATGTAACAATTGAATTTAATTCAAAATTATTGCTTTGGGATTAGTCATTTTTTATTGAAATTTTAATAATAGTTGATAAAATAGCAATAATAATAAAAAAGCAATATTAAAAATATCACTAAATAAACTTTGTATTAAACAGCTCAATATATTTCAACATACAAGTTACATTTTATGTATCCTAAATTGATATTGTTTATTTTTTTGCTATTAAGTACTGAATTAATAACTAAAAATGTGTAGTTTCTAATTATGTGTAAAGTCCTGACTACATATTTAACTTTATCTTTCACTAAATAGTATTAATTTTTTATTATTAGTTATAATGCAGAAAGTTTATATTATAAAGTTGTGTGGTCTTACATGGTTTATGTTTTTGCAGTTTCAGTTGCTTCCTCTTAGCTATCTAAACGTTGAGTCACTATATGGCTAACTGTATGAGTGACTATATCACGTCGAGTCACTATATGACTAACTGTATGAGTGACTATATCATGTCGAGTGACTATATGGCCAACTGTACGAGTGACTATCACGTCGAATCACTATATGGCTAACTGTATGAGTGACTATATCATGTCGAGTGACTATATGGCCAACTGTACGAGTGACTATCACGTCGAATCACTATATGGCTAACTGTGTGAGTGACTATATCACTTCGAGTCACTATATACCTACATATATGAGTGAATATATGATGTTCAGCCACTATATGTATTACTGACTATATGACGAAGAGTCACTAAATGGCTAACTGTACGAGTGACTATGTCACGTCGAGTCACTATATGGCTAACTGTATGAGTGACTATATCATGTCGAGTCACTAAATACCTACATATATGAGTGAATATATGATGTTGAGCCACTATATGTATTACTGACTATATGACGAAGAGTCACTATATGGCTAACTGTACGAGTGACTATCACGTCGAATCAATATATGGCTAACTGTATGAGTGACTATAACACGTCGAGTCACTATATGGCTAACTGTATGAGTGACTATATCACGTCGAGTCACTATATACCTACATATATGAGTGAATATATGATGATGAGCCACTATATGTATTACTGACTATATGACGAAGAGTAACTATATGGCTAACTGTACGAGTGACTATGTCACGTCGAGTCATTATATGGCTAACTGTATGAGTGACTATATCACGTCGTGTCACTATATGGCTAACTCTATGAGTGACTATATCACGTCGAGTCACTATATGGCTAACTGTATGAGTGACTATATCACGTCGAGTCACTATATAACTACATATATGAGTGAATATATGATGTTGAGCCACTATATGTATTACTCACTATATGACGAAGAGTCAGTATATGACTAACTCTATGAGTGACTATATCACGTCGAGTCACTATATACCTACATATAAGAGTGAATATATGATGTTGAGCCACTATATGTTTTACTGACTATATGACGAAGAGTCACTATATGGCTAACTGTACGAGTGACTATCACGTCGAATCAATATATGGCTAACTGTATGAGTGACTATCACGTCGAATCACTATATGGCTAACTGTATGAGTGACTATATCAGGTCGAGTCATTATATAACTACATATATGAGTGAATATATGATGTTGAGCCACTATATGTATTACTCACTATATGACGAAGAGTCAGTATATGACTAACTCTATGAGTGACTATATCACGTCGAGTCACTATATACCTACATATAAGAGTGAATATATGATGTTGAGCCACTATATGTTTTACTGACTATATGACGAAGAGTCACAATATGGCTAACTGTACGAGTGACTATCACGTCGAATCAATATATGGCTAACTGTATGAGTGACTATATCACGTCGAGTCACTATATGGCTAACTGTATGAGTGACTATATCACGTCGAGTCACTATATACCTACATATATGAGTGAATATATGATGATGAGCCACTATATGTATTACTGACTATATGACGAAGAGTAACTATATGGCTAACTGTACGAGTGACTATGTCACGTCGAGTCATTATATGGCTAACTATATGAGTGACTATATCACGTCGTGTCACTATATGGCTAACTCTATGAGTGACTATATCACGTCGAGTCACTATATGGCTAACTGTATGAGTGACTATTTCACGTCGAGTCACTATATGGCTAACTGTATGAGTGACTATATGATGTTGAGCCACTATATGTATTACTGACTATATGACGAAGAGTCACTATATGGCTAACTGTACGAGTGACTATTTCACGTCGAGTCAATATATGGCTAACTGTATGAGTGACTATTTCAGGTCGAACCACTATATCTAACTGTATGAGTGACTATATCACGTCGAGTCACTATATGGCAAACTGTATGAGTGACTATATCACGTCGAGTCACTATATACCTACATATATGAGTGAATATATGATGTTGAGCCACTATATGTATTACTGACTATATGACGAAGAGTCACTATATGGCTAACTGTACAAGTGACTATATAACGTCGTGTCACTATATGGCTAACTCTATGAGTGACTCTATTACGTCGAGTCACTATATGCCTAACTGTATGAGTGATTATACCACGTCGAGTCACTATATACCTACAAATATGAGTGATTATATGATGTTGAGCCACTATATGTATTACTGACTATATGACGAAGAGTCACTATATGGCTAACTGTACGAGTGACTATCACGTCGAATCAATATATGGCTAACTGTATGAGTGACTATATCACGTCGAGTCACTATATGGCTAACTGTATGAGTGACTATATCACGTCGAGTCACTATATACCTACATATATGAGTGAATATATGATGATGAGCCACTATATATATTACTGACTATATGACGAAGAGTAACTATATGGCTAACTGTACGAGTGACTATGTCACGTCGAGTCATTATATGGCTAACTGTATGAGTGACTATATCACGTCGTGTCACTATATGGCTAACTCTATGAGTGACTATATCACGTCGAGTCACTATATGGCTAACTGTATGAGTGACTATTTCACGTCGAGTCACTATATGGCTAACTGTATGAGTGACTATATCACGTCGAGTCACTATATACCTACATATATGAGTGAATATATGATGTTGAGCCACTATATGTATTACTGATTATATGACGAAGAGTCACTATATGGCTAACTGTACAAGTGACTATATAACGTCGTGTCACTATATGGCTAACTCTATGAGTGACTCTATCACGTCGAGTCACTATATGGCTAACTGTATGAGTAATTATACCACGTCGAGTCACTATATACCTACAAATATGAGTGATTATATGATGTTGAGCCACTATATGTACTACTGACTATATGACGAAGAGTCACTATATGGCTAACTGTACGAGTGACTATGTCACGTCGAGTCACTATATGGCTAACTGTATGAGTGACTATATCACGTCGTGTCACTATATGGTTAACTCTATGAGTGACTATATGACGTCGAGTCACTATATGGCTAACTGAAAATAGAAAGTGAAATTAGTTATTATTATTAATTACATTAATTTAATTCATGTACCTATATTTGAAAAAATTATATTACTACCGAGTATCATTCAATGCAAGTTTTAAACAAATATTTGACCTTGAGAGGATGAGTAAAAATTATGTTATCTACTATTGAAAATTTGAACAGTATATATATATATATATATATATATATATATATATATATATATATATATATATATATATATATATTAGAATATCTAAGAAATAAGCAAATAAATATTACCTAACTTTCATCTTTCTCAAAACAATTCAGTATAATACTGTATCTACTACATTTAAATATATCGTTAATACAATATATGTCACTTATTATCATTTTAATAAATGAATTAAGTAAGATACATTCATCATATAAATTATAAACCTATAAATTTCAGAAACTTTCAAATTATTAGCATTTGAACTTAGTGATGTGAAATGAATAAACTAATATAACCTACGCCTATATAATTGGTCGAGATATTAAATACTATTATTATTATTATTATATATATAGTACTTATACTTATATATATATATATATATATATATATATATATATATATATATATATATAAGAGAGAGAGAGAGAGAGAGAGAGAGAGAGAGAGAGAGAGATCTTTATATGTAGATAGGTATATTTTTGATCAATAACAATTTCATTGCACCTAAACAATCCTGGGTGCAATGAGTCTTCTTCAACATACAAGATTGCATGCCAGGCAGTAGTTGAAGAATGTAAATGAAAGGCTTCCACCATCTCTACCGAATCCACTCTAATAGATTCACATAAAATTCTGTCTATTTGTATTGATTCTATGATAACGTTTGTATTTCACCAAACAACCGGAATCGCATTTCTGAAACATACATATTACAGGGTCTATGACGTCATATTGTGGACAGTATTTTTAAATTATAGATATAAAGTTGGCCGTATACAACTATAGTCTGGCAAAAAGCCCAAGGGAATTTAATTTCTGTAAATGTGGCAATAAGAGACTCTTACAGTGCCCACGAGTATAGCATGCAGTTACCTACCAGTGCACGTATTTGTAATTCTCTTTCCACGTTCACCTTTAATGCTTCGTACACCTGCAACATTTGAAGCTATGAACAGTTTCTTATGGATGGAACTGTGGAACTGTATATAAAAAGGAACCGTTCTCAGTAGTCTACCTCTTCTCACAAACTTATTTAATAAGTAATATATATATATATATATATATATATATATATATATATATATATTGTAAGTCCTTTATATTATAAAATTCTCTATAACTGTATTATTTCAGAAATTTCCTTTAATAAAATTTCTGAGTTATTTAATTCAAGGTAGGTTAGTAAATTTAATTAGTAAAAAAATATCTTAGCATTTATAAATTCTATTAATAAATTACAATTTTCTGTTCTTTTTTTTAAAAAAGTTTTATAAATTTGCTATAAGTGTCCTCTATTATAATGAGTCTTATTACTCTAAATTCTATCTCTCTTTGGCAGCAACAGTTTTTATTTGATTTAGTCTAAATTGATTTTAATTTTAGTTTAGCACACGCTCTTTTTATCTCGGGTTATCTGGTAGGTTTTAAATTTTGAATAATGAAAACTTTTTTTGCACTCTAAAGTATAAGAGAAAACTAATCTAAGCTATAAAATCTTATAAATTGTGTTACAAATTTATTTATTTCTAGGTAAAATTGTCCCTTAATATTCTTTCTAAATGTTTTTTATAGTTTGATTTTATATTAAATTCACTGGTTTCTTTTCTTTTTTTTATAAATGTCTGATTGCCAAATTTCCAACGTGTGGTAATGGATCTAGCCTAGATACGTAAGTGTTGTAGATTGAAGATTCCACTTTTCGGCCTTTATTAAAATATTTAATAAAATCTTTCTAAATAAATAGTTTCAATTAATTTACTTGAAAGTATTTCGTACTGTTAATTGAATTCGAGACTAACACTCCCGCACTAAGTTTAAATTCGTGAAATTTTATTGGCCAATTCTGAGGTACGTCTGTCTTGTTCGAGTAGGTTTGTACAACTGATGGGACGCCAAGCTAAGCATTAAAGATGGCTAAACGATCTATTTCCTTTTTTTTTTATTGTTGTTACCGGCTTTACGGATGCTGTATTTACTGTCTTTGGTACATTTCATCTTCTTAATAACTGCATTTTAATTTCTTTACAGGTAACTGTTTTTAAATATTATTTTTCCGAATGCGTATTCAAACTATCAGCTGTTGCCTTCACATGCGCGCGCACCTCACTGAATATGTTAGCCATCTACCAATACACATTCGCCATCCTGCATTGGATAATTCGTGCAATCTAAAATGTTTTACCTTCTCAATACTTAAAGGCTTTTCCTTTTATTTACATGGTTTTAGTGTTCTTTTCAAACTGTTACATATTAAGTTGTTTCTATTATATTGTTTTTATAGTGGTTATTGTTCTAAACTTGTGATTGCATGTTACGATTTTGCCATGTGCATTCTTCTTCACAACCTAGTTTAGATTATGTTTACATTTTTTTTCATAATTTGATTATTTTATGGTTTTAATTTACTTACTCATATTTATATTATATTATACATAGTGCCTTTCCTACTTGCTATTCCAATATATATATATATATATATATATATATATATATATATATATCCTCACCTCGGTATTTGATTGTTTTCTTTGACAGTTTTAATAAATCAAATGTTTCGTCCAGCTCAGTACCGACATTCACATTTCATGTTATTCTTTTTTTTCAATTCCTTCTATTAGTTCACACTTTTATTATATTTATATTGTGTTCAAATTTCCGTCGTTGATAAATTAATTTTTATTCATCCACTCAAATACATTTTTTGTAAATATATTTTTTCAACTTGTACTGGATGACAATTATTGTTAATAGATCTTCTTCAAACTTTAATTCTTTCATTAATTACATAATGAATTAATTTTAGTTTTACATTGAAAAAAATCTTTTCACTAAAGGAACAAAGTATGCAATATAGTTACTTCGTTCCATTTGGCTTAAAATAAGTGATAATATATGATTTCACAAAACAGCTGAAACTATGTTATAGGTTATACGGTATAACAGCTGTTTAACGCATAAGTCATGAGACTTCAGTTATATTAATAGTAATTATTTAATAAAAAGTAACTAAAATGAAATGTTGTTTGTTGGCCTAAGCTGGAATTTATTATTATTTTTTTTTTATACTACTTCTTTTACGAAGGACAAGCGACTGCTATGAGTCACCTGACAAGTATAGAAGTAGCAAAGAAACTGTGATAATGTAACAATAAGAATATCCCTCATTATATTATACTATTGGGCCGGAGAAATTCCCTCATTTAAGCAGGGTCGCTATTAAGCTAATCCAACATATCTGATTGTATTTCCATTAGGTAATATTTTGAACTTAGTAAATTGATTAGTATACATATTCGATAAAATGGAAGATATGGTATGCATTTTTAACTAAGCATTCTTATTTATGACGTAAAAAATATAATATAAAACCTATTTTCATTTACAAAGCTATTAATAACGGCTAACCTTTTTGTATATTTTGGTTTGAGTAATACGACGGTAGTGAAAATTACTAGTAATGAATTTGTTCACAAAAATTCGAACCCACGACCCCGAGATTAAGAGTCTCGTGCTCTACCGACTGAGCTAGCCGGGCAAATAGCAAAGTTTATTTGAAGTTTTAATTAAAGCTAGCACAATTATAGAATATACTGTGTGAATATCACAAAATAAATTTCATTTTACTTAATAAATATTTATGTGAATTATGTTACACTCGCACAGATTTGGTAACATAAATAAGAATGGAGTATAATATTTTATTCTCCTACGGTGACGTTTCGGTAACTACGTTCCATTTTTGATCTCACTGGCCTCTAATAGACTGATAAGTAATGACGTCAGATAAGATCCCTACTTAGTATTATTGAAACAGTAATTCCATGATTTGTGAATGAAACATGTTCTTCTGAGTCATATAAGATGTAACTTTAGGATCACCGAAGAGGTTCAGAATAGGCTGTACTGCTCACTTTCGGGGTACAGTACATGATTAGAAAGAACAATCGATTTTAACTTTATTCCGAGATTATGTTTGCACCGTACTTTAAGATAAACCTTTTCACATATTATTAGATTCATCTCATTTTGAAGAGGATCTTTATCAGTGTAATTAATTTAGTACTTAATAAAATATAAATGTAAAAATTGTAAAATGCTATTAATTTTATTACTAAAAATTAAAAATTTTAACTTATTGTGATTAATAGCCTATGAAATAGTTATGAAATTTTTTAACACTTGATTTTAGACTTTTATAAACTTATCGAGTAAATAAAATGCTCAGATAAGGGTATTCTCAAAGAATTAAATTTTCAACAAAGTAATAAAAACAATCCGAGGACATATAAAGAGTCAGTATATTCTTTATAATTATAACAAGTATAAAAAGCATAATTAAAAATTGATTAATTAAAAATTAATTATTATTTAAGTAAATTATATTAATAATTATAATATTGTCCCTTTATTATTAATACTGAATGCTATTTTTACTACGGTATACTCGCCTCAAATTAACTCTGTCACAACTATTATTTTCTGTCCACTATGTTTTCAAATTATTCGATGTAAAAACTACCCAATTTACGTATACACACTCTCCCACATCATCCAATCGGGGGTTTATATTTTCTTGACTTGGGAGCGGGTTTTAAACTGCCCAAGCACTGCTACCATAAGGTATATTGTAGTTACCTCCCTGATCTAGTCAAACAGCCCCTTCCCTCTTACCAGGTTTAGGAGTTTTCTGACTAGTGTTTTACCTTCAGCATCCTCTTCCAGAGCTGTGCTATCTCCAAAGAGGTTGTAGCGCCTCTCGGCAAGTGCTTCACATCTATAAATGATGTGTGTGGCGGTCTCCAGTTCTTGTCCGCATAATCTGCACACTGGTTCATCTTTGTAGATACCCATTTTATGCAGATGTTTTCTTAGTCCACCGTGTCCCGTGAGTAGACCTGTGGCTATCCTCAGTTCCTGCCTAGACAGATAGATGAGACTCTTCTGCACCCCCAAGGAAGGTTTCCTAAGGGTTAGCTTACTGTGTCTCATACCTTCAGCCCTGATCCAGTGCTCACAGTGTCCTTCAGCCATCCACCTTTGCACTGCCATCTTGACCATGGATTTGGAAATACCTACCGCAGGCTCCGGCCCAATCAGGGGAGTCGAAGACCCCTCTCTGGCCAGCGCATCTGCGGCTTCATTTCCAAGTATTCCCCTATGACCTGGCACCCAACCTATCTTGATTTGATTGTGTCTTGCCAGGGCTTGTAGGTTATTTAGGCACTCCCTGTCTATGTCCGAGGTGACCACATGTCCGTTTAGTGCCTTATTTGCTGCCTGACTGTCGGAGAAAATAGCAATCCGGGTCCCGTGTATTCCCCTTCTCGCTATCTCTCCCAGACAGGCATTTATAGCATATATTATGCTATAACTAGTTATAACTAGTTTTATCTTTGGGTTTTTACAATACACCCCCGCTCCAGTGCCGAAGTCCATCTTGGAGCCATCTGTGTACCAGATCTGAGCTCCCGATGTTAATGACCCTGACCATTCCATCATAGTATGGTGGGCCTGGTCAGGTTCAATCGTTCGAGTAATGTGGTCGCTGCCCATTTCCAAGACAGGTTCTTTTACCACGCACTCGATACTCATATGTCCCGAAACATCTGGGAGGTTAGCCCAGTTGTTCGAGTTGCGCAATCTCCATGCCGCCAGCATCGCCTCTCCCCTAAGGACAAGCTCAAGGGGGGGGGGAGGTTAAGCATTACTTCCATTGCTGCACCAGGTGTAGTTGACATCGCTCCCAGTGTGCACAGACAAGCCAATCTCTGGATAGAGCTCAGTTGAGCTCTTGTCTGTGCCTGGTTGGCCTTTGTCCACCACACCAGAGCACCATAGGTAATCATAGGTCTTATCACCCTCAGATACATCCAGTGCATCATTGATGGCTTCAGTCCCCATTTCTTACCCACCATTCTTCTCACTGTCATCAGTGCCCTTTTGGCCCTGTTAACTGTCCTCTCAAGATGTGGGTTCCAGGTGAGTTTCCTGTCCAGAGTAACTCCCAGGTACTTCACCTCCCCCACAAACTCAAGGTATTCACCAAACAAGCGAGGCATCCTGGTCGTCAGATCTTTTTGCTGTCTGGTGAAGTTAATAAGAGCAGTCTTTTTCGGATTTACCCTAAGGTTCTCCTTATTACATCACTCTTCAATCAGTCGTAGAGGATTTCTGATTACCTCAAGGACTGTATCAGGGAATCTGCCCAGGATCAGAACAACTATGTCGTCCGCATATCCCAGGCAGAAGTACCCCTGTTCATTCAGGAGTTCAATAAGGTTGTCAACCACTAGGCACCACAACAGAGGAGAGAGAACCCCCCCCCCCCCCTGTGCACAGCCCAGACTTGTCTCCGCCCTTCTGACCTCCCCTGCCACCTCTACAGAAATGCTTCTGTTTGTTAACATGGAACTTATCCAACCACAAGTGGTCGCATCCACTTCATGACGTCTTGCACCACTTACCATCGTCTCCACTGAGGGGTTCTTGAAAGCCCCTTCAATGTCGAGGAAGGCACCTATGGCACACCCTTTCTTAGCGATCATATGCTCAATCCTACCAACCACTTGATGGAGAGCTCCCTCGCAGGACTTCCCCGGTTGATAAGCATACTGGTTCCAAAGCAGTGGTTTTATGGCCAAAGCACTCCCCCTAATATGCCTATCAACCAGTTTTTCAAGTCCCTTAAGAACAAAGGACATGAGTGTAATAGGTCTGTATCCTTTCCCTTCCGATTGGTTACCGGTGGGCTTAGGTATAAAGACCACCTTACTAGTTTTCCAGGCTGCTGGCACATGCCCTAAAGCAATGCTTAGCCTGTTTAATTTAGTAAGTACCAGCACCAGCATATCAATTCCCTGCTGCAGCAGCACAGGATATCCCATCTGGACCTGAGGATTTGTAGGGTTTAAATGTGCCAATAGCCCATCTTACCCTTTGTGGAGTTACTATCCTCCTTGCCACTTCCCAGTCCTCCCTCTTACCATGTCTTGTGGAGAGTTTGGCAACTGGTTCAGTGTCTGCTCCTCCAAGTTTCCTCAGAGTACTGGAAGGGAATTGTGTTCTGATTAATTCTTCCACAGTTTCCCCTGCAGTTTTTGTTATATTTCCCAGTGGGGTTCTTAGCATCCCCACCGGGTTAACTGGGTCCTTAGAGAGCACTTTATGCAGTCGTGCCCCTTCCCGAGTTTTGTCAATCTCTTGACAAGAGGAAGAGTCTCCTGGTGGTCTTCCGAAGTTTGGCTAGCTTCTTGTTCCACCATGACGGATCCCCTACTTTTCTCCCCTCACTGAGAGGGCTGTTATCAGTAAAGGATTCTACTATAGCCTCGCCAACCAATGTGTCAGAGTCTTCTAGCTCTCTCCTCCCACCATACTCCAATCCAGCCTCCTCAATCCGAACACCCAGGGCCCTCCTGTAGGAGTCCCAGTCTGTTCTTCTTGGATCCCTGGCTGGCCGTAGCATGGCTGGATTTAGGGAGATATCATACCTAATATGTCTGTGGTCATATGAAGATGGTTCATCCGACACATGCCAGTTTAGTACATACCTAGCCATCTGGTTCGATGCCACCTTAATGTTCAGGACCTCCTGTCTGGCCCTAGTGACAAACGTTGGCTCTTCCCCCTGATTTAAGACTAGTAAATTCTTAGAGCTAAGATAAGCTAAAAGTTCCTCACCTCTAGTGTTGGTACCTGTACTTCCCCACGAAGTGTGATGGGAGTTAGCATCCATCCCCACCAGCAGCTCCTCATGCAGAGCCCCGCAGTGCTCGACCAGCCTCCTCAGCTCTTGTGTTGGTAGAGCAAACGCGTAGTCAAAGGGGAGATATGCAGTGGCCAGGTTCAGCCTCTTCATCCCCCCCTCCGCCCGCAGCTCCACCTTCACTGCTATCAAGTCCCTGCAGCAGAAGTCCGTTAGTACAAAAGCACTCAACCCCCTCCTAACCAGGATACACGTCCTGAGAACACCGGAGTCCTTATCGTACAACAACTTACCTCCAGATGTCGCCAGCCCGCATATTCGTCCTCCAGAAATCCATAACCCCTGGATGAGAACCAAGTCCACCTCTCCCCTGTCCAGCATTCTACACACGACAGCACTAGCCGCCCTGCTATGCTGTAGGTTCACTTGGAGGATCTTGATCATTGTTCTGCTTACTTCGCAGTTGCCTGGGTCCGCAGACATCGTGCTCAACTCTACAGCCACTTCACTGGTTTCTGCAGTCGGCAGCTTGACTGTGGAACCCCGCACCCCCAGTGATGGTTGCCGTTGACACATCTGCTACAGACTCACGGTTTGCCGTCCCATTAGCTCATGCTGTCTGTGCAGTCTTAAAATCAAATCTTTTTCTTACTTGGTCCATTAACGTCCCACGAGTATGGGGGAAATAACGGTCGATCAGATAAGAGCCCCCACTGCCCTGGTAAGACAACATACAATGAGGTTTTGTCTGGTTCCTCATGAGGTTTTGTCTGGTTCCTCAAGGGGATCGTGTGCGACTGCATTTTATACCCTGCAGCCATTCATCCTTCGGCACGATGCCTTCCACCTTGGATTGGGTATTCAGTCACTGACCTTGAAGCACACCCCAAGTTCAGGACATTATTAACTGTTGCTCATGGAGCGAACAGCCTGCTTTACTCTCTTTTTACAACTGTGTCGTTAGGATAGTATCCCGCCCATACTTTACTGTCGCATTGCCCTCGGTTCACCCGGGAGGTGAGAGTAGCATTGTGAGGACTTAATTCCCAACTACCCCAGTCTCCCCAGTCAAAGCAATTATTTCTACTACACCCAACCGGTTGACTGACGAGGAGGGATAATTCCTCACCTTTGAACCATTGCCTTGGTCCAGGCCTGCATATTCAGAAACCTTCCGAAATCCTTATTCACAGGTAACCTACATTTCTCTAGGCCGTCCCACTATCCGCCACCTGTGGATACACCCGGTTACTCAGGCCAGCTAGCCGGGAATCTGGGGTTTATAGCGAGAAGGTAATAATATTATGTGACTATACGCTGATACAAGATGCCAATTCTCCCACTTAAGCCTACTGCATAACTCTTACATATCCCGACCGATATCGTCTCACATACACTAACACCAGTCCTCACATATCCCTACTCAATCCTCTCACTTACGCATACCACATAACTCTTACATATTTCTACCTACATCGTTTCACATACCCTTACACCAGTCCTCACTTATCCCTAACCAATCCTTTCACTTACGCCTACCACATAACTCTTACATATTTCTACTTAAATCTTCTCACATACCCCCACACAAGTCATCACATATCCCTACACATCCTCTCTCCTACACCTACCAGATAACGCTTACCTATTTCTACCTAAACTTCTCACATACTCCCAAACCAGTCCTCACAATATACCTAACCAATCCTCTCACTTACTCCTACCACATAACTCTTATATATCAATACCGGAATCGTTTCACATGCCCCTACACCAGTCCTCACATATCTCTACCCAATCCTCTCACTTACGCCTACCACATAACTCTTATATATTTCTACCTAAATCTTCTCCCACACAAGTCCTCTCCTATCCCTAACCAATCCTCTCTCTAACGCCTATAACAAAACTCTTACATATCCTTAACGATATCGTTTCACATATCCCTACACCAGTCCTCACATAACCTTACACAATCCTCCCACGTACTCCTACCACATAACGCTTACACATCCCTATCGAAATCGTTTCACATACCCCCACACTAGTCCTCACATATCCCTACCCAATAATCTCACTTACGTCTACCGCATAACTCTTACATATCACTACCGAAATCATTTATCATACCCCTACACCAGTCCTCACATATCCCTACCTATTGCTCTCACTTACGCCTACCACATAACTCTAGCATATCCAACCGAAATCGTTTCACATACCCCTACACCAGTCCTCACACATCCCTACCCAATCCTCTCTCTTACACCTACAAATCTCTCTAATGATCTGACCCTTACTCCTCCCACACATACGCTACCATATTTCTCTACTCCAGCCCTTCTGTAAACTTCCCATATCCCTATCTAAGTCCTCCTACATAGTCAAACTATAATCCTTTCACATATGCTTATCACAATCCTCTTATTCACCCCTACCCCCATACGTCTCACTATACTTTACCCCCTAGCTCTCACATTAAGTATGAATATTCCGATCATCAGAAAGATTAAGCTTTGGCTTACACTATGACAAACATAAACGTTGACAAATGTATGGGAAGTTGATGATGCTTCGTGAAAAGGAAAGATTGAAGATACAAATCTAGGATTTTATAAAAACCTACATCGAATTTTCTTATATCAAAAGTTAAAGAGAATGTAGTTTGTTTTATTAAATTTATTCAATCTTGTTTTTCAGAAACTAAAATTTAATTTGAAAACGAAGCCAGACAGAAAAACATCTGAAAGTATAAAAAAAATATTTCCCACTTTAAAGAAATTTCAAAGTGGTTGAGTTTGTTCTCAGTTACAGGAACAGTCTGTAAGAGAAAACACCGTGGTTGCGACTCCATCAAAGTAAAGCCGGAGATTACATTTTTAATACAAGTTTTAAAGTACCGAGATCTACGGGAGGGATGTAACCGCATTGTTGAACACTTGCAAAGTTGACAAAGTACCTTTACAAATTTTATTATGAAGCCGTTCGCTAAAGTTTCTTGTTTGCTTGGAGAAGGACTAGACGTTCATTTCCTTCTCTCGAAAGAATTGTACTTTTTGTGAAAGAGTTTGATTAATTATTAACTGCCTTCAGCGCTTACACTGCACTTGTTTAATTATTTATTTATTTTAGTTGATTAACCAGTAGAATATGTAGAGCTATGTAGAATAAGTATGCAGAACTATATAGAACAAGTATGCAGATCTATGTCGGATAAGTATGCAGATCTATGTAGAATACGTATGCAGAAGTATGTAGAATAGGTATGCAGAACTATGTAGAACATGTATTCAGAGCTATGTAGAACATGTATGCAGAGCTATGTAGAATAATATCACTATCGATTATTTAAGAGCAATTTATTATGGTTTTTTGGCTGTAAAGCTCAAAATACTACATTTATTTTTGCCGATTATTGACGGAGATACATGTTTTGTTCTGGGGGGGGCACAAGTATGTCCTGAGGTATCAAAAGGGGTTCTGGGTTAACCCCCAAAAATAGAGAACATTTAAAAGCTTGTCGACATTGAATCTGCATCCAAAAAACCTACATTATAAGGTAACATGTTTCAAACTACGTTTTTCATTGGTAAGTTAGATTACGGTATTTAACGGTATGTTTTACATAGAACGCAAATCGGGGGCTTTTAAACCAAAAGTTTTTCATGCTTGAATTTGTTTTCGTATTTTGCTAACTTATAAGTCAAAAAATAAGCATGATTTTGTTTGATAAGGGGGCAATGGACCTCATTTCCTCCCTTTTGCAGTAGGCATAACGGGACATAGGGTCAGTAAGTATAAGGGTCTGAGTATGTAACATGTTTCCAGAAGTGTTAGGACAGGATACATCTCGTATGATAGTAGAGAAGGCTATCGTTGAGGTTGAGCGCTTGGGAGGGAGCCAATAGGAAAGCCGGATTTGTTACCCCTACCCCTTTCCAAGATGGCGGCGCCCATAAGCGCGGGAACAAGATGGCGGCGATCATTTGGCGGGAAAAAGATGAGTCTCAATATAGTGTCCTAACCTAAGACAAACCGTTGTATGTGTATGTTGGTTCGATGAGGGGGTGGGGTCGCCCCAAGGGTTGTTTTAAATAATATATAAAATTGCCTAAAAACGATCGGTTAGATCAAACGACCAACGTTCCAACTAAACAACTGTCTTACGCTAAGTTTAACCGACCAAAATACGCGAAGTTCAAACGAACAACATTTACACCAAGTTCAAATAGTCAACAGTCTGCGCGGGAATCGGCCCATCACATTGCAGGCGCTCGGTATGCTTACGCCTGACGGACACGCAACACACGGACGCGTTGCTGCAGGCGCTCCAGCAGGAGGGAGATGTGTGAAGAGTATGAATATCAGTACACCGAACTCTATGTCTGTTTACTGGTGTACCGTATAACAAGGTTGATTCTATGTAATGCGTAATATTGTGTGTAGCAAATATACAAGTTTATTGTTATCTATACACTTGCATTCCTAACCGTTATGTGTAGAGGTGAAATAATAATAACTCCAATATCTCTTAGCATAAGGTTAGTCTCGGAGCACCTGCATGCTCTGTCGTGGGTATTTCCTAGCTTTTATAAAGGGAAAAACAACGAAAAAGCATGTACCTGCTCAGACCTACACAACCCTACGGAAAAAAAGGTTGCAAATACACACCACAGAGGCGCGGATAAAAAAAAGACTGACCTCCTTGTATCATTTTAACCTCAACTACCTAAACCGATGACCTCAAAACCGTCATGATTAATGTTATCTCGTATGGGGTAGTCGTCAAAAAGAAAGTGCAACCCCGCCACTTCCCCTACCCTTAAGATATCGATATTGCACAGATATCTGGAACATTCCAGACAGACTACGTCAGATTCCATGCTAAAAAAAAACCGCATTGATTGCCCGAGCCATTCGAGCCACCGCTCATCCCAAGTGCACCACCGCCACTTCCTCCATCCTCTTGTTCTACCTCTTGCGCTGATTAAGTTAAATATATTTAACAAAATTTGTAACTCTGAACTACACGAGACGACTTATAAGTGTTGACCAATGGTGTCGTCACAAGAAAACTATAAACTATGTACGTAGGGTAAAACCGGGTAATGCTCTGTGGTTTACTATTACATTAGACAAATAATTTTAAGGGAGGTAGGGCCTGACAGAGTATATCTGAAAAATACAAACTAGCCACAGATTATAAATACAAACGGATACGACCGGTTATTTCCATAATCAGATAACGAGCTCTGGTTAAAAACCTGGATATTATTTCAGCCTTCAAAATTATTCCTGAAACGTAATTGTTTTAGAAAAACCTCTATACGTAGGTCTATGGTAAACATAGAGTAACTTAAAACTAAGTAAACATAAATTAGGAGGTATTTCATAAGCAATAATATAAACTATAATTTTTCAAAAGACAAAGCTTTATAGGCAGCTTTCCACATCACCCTAGACGTATAGCCTTCGATGCGCTGTCCGTTTTTTTACATGGAGGACATCCCATGTAGGCCTACATCACCAGGTTAGCTTATTGCATGAGCTTAGTTTGAAAAGCGCTTGCAATGAGCATCAATTTTGAAAATTTTTATTATTGCTGTGTTTACATTGCTTGTACTATCAATAGTAAAACATGTTTTAGGGTAACACATAGAACAAGAATAAACCTATTTTACTACACAACGCGATTAAAAGTACAGATTAATCACTTTTGTTTACTAAAAATTAGCTTCCCGGCAATAGCGAAAGCAAGAAGTATCAATTAAATCTCGTTGACGATACGTAACTATGTTTAATGCGCAAATCTACTTTAAGGTTAACACTTCAGGTATCAAAAATCAGATAACCATTATTTATTTGTTTTTTATTTTTTTATTTTTTATATTATACTTGTCTTTGTTTTACGGAAAATTAACTTCATGCCAGTGACTCAGACACATCTTGGTTTACGGAAGAATTAATTCCACGCCAGTGACACAGACATACTTTGGTTTACGGAAAAATTAACTCCACGCCAGTGACCCAGACACACCTTGGTTTACGGAAGAATTAACTCCACGCCAGTGACCCAGACACACCTTGGTTTACGAAGAATTAACTCCACGCCAGTGACCCAGACATACTTTGGTTTAACTCCATGCCAGTGACACACACACAGGTTTACGGAAGAATTAACTCCACGCCAGTGACCCAGACACACAAGAATTAACTTCAAGCCGCTGACAAAAACAAGAAGCGACAATCATTTCTTATTGTATAATAATACACTGATTTTGACCTTTCATGAATAACCGTATCGTATTACATAACGTGACTTAATCTCTAAGCTTTCGTTCTTGCCTTTGATTACGGAAAAATTAATTTCACGCCAGTGACGGTAGAAAGAGACAGGATGTACAAACGCGATTTATTAATAATTACGTATCTCCTTTTTAACGGGGATCTCAAACACCTTTTATGAAATTTTTCAGCTAAGAAATAAAAATAATTTACATTTGCTCTGATGTTACCCTTAAAACATGGTCTACGTGGAAAATTTAAAACTCATTTGAACTGATCGTACGTTTATGTACTTTTTTATTATAACCATAAGGAAAGGAGTCATACTTACCCTCCCTTTTTCTCTTGAATCCTGTTATTTTAAACTGTTTCGATTCCTCGACAGTAACTACCTCACGATCGTTTGTTCTACGAATACGTGAAGCGGGCACCTCCAAGGATTCGTCTTTGTCTGTAACCATTGATTTTAGAGATTGAAAATTAACCAAACCAGATGTGCGAAGGTTTAAAGCCAGTCCTTTTACTTTGCAAACTGTCTCTATTGAGTGTCTAGCTGTAGATAGTACTCTGAAGCCATAAGTCTTTGGACCTCCCGATACAAATTCTGTAATGTATGATCCCTGTCCGTATGTAGCAAGCTCGTCAGTCATATGTCCTAAGTAGTCACCTGTTTGTACCTTATGCATTCCTGGTCTGTGATAATATATAACACTATCAGTGTCATAATACAATACCTGCCTTCCCAAATCGTTCAAATGTTCGTACAGTTTTAATCTGGCCTGAGCTGTAGTGTATGCAGCAATTACAACGTTTGCAATAGATAAGTGATCGCAATCGTTTTCTACGAATTGCCAGTTATCTATGATCACTTCGTCGTTGATTTCTTGAATATTGTTTACCTGTATAGATGGTGATCTCATCATTTTAAAAAATTCGGACGGCTGACGAAATATTGTAGTTTTAGTCTGATTTTCCCTTTGTCCAAATTTTCCCCAAAACGAGTTTAACATCAACTTGGCCGGTGATCTAAGATCTTCGTTCTTCTCAATGGATTCC
>JBAIZL010000001.1:258988620-259006120 GCA_036971475.1 Prosapia bicincta
GCACACATCACAAACGAACGACTTAACGCATGTATAGCATTGCCTAATATTACAAGATTATCTAAGTATTTGCGCCTGCTCAGGGGATACATGCATTATTAAACATGGAAAAATCACCTTCTTCACTAAAGCTGTTATAGTTTTGTACACATCTCAAACAAATGACTTATCGCAAGTATAGCATTGCCTAATATTACAAGATTATCTAAGTATTAGCGCCTGCGCAGGGGATACATGCATTATTAAACATGGAAAAATCACCTTCTTCACTAAAGCTGTTATAGTTTTGTACACATCGTAAACGAATGACTTAACGCATGTATCGCATTGGTTATAATTACAAGACTATCTAAGTACTAGCGCATGCGCAGGGGATACATGTAAAAAAAAAGAATCATGGAAATTCACCTTCGTCACTAAACCTAATCTACACCTGTATTTCACTCAAACGAATGGCATAATGACTGTAACGCATTGTTTATTATTACAATATGACTAAAGTATTTGGACATAGGCATGAAATACATATCTGATGATAAGACGACATGATCATCAAAATGTACATATGGGTTTAATCTTCGTTAACTTGTATTAGAAGCTGTTTTTGATTATTTTGTGCTATTTGAGGAGTTGTTTGCAATAATTTCATTGTAGTATGTTGTACCACTGTGCTCTTGATATTGTATATACTAAACTGAACTAGGTTAGAAACATAGATAGTAAAAATTTGAATGAGATAAATTTTATGAATTATTTAATTATAATTTTAATTAAATGAATTAATATTGTTTAGGATATTAAAATTTGAGATAATAGCCTAGATTTGTAAATAACAATAAAATAGATAGTTTCTCTTTCTACCCACAAAAGATTAGACAAAACAGGTTTTAAAATAAATAAAGTTACATTGAACGTATTCATTTCTTTTAAGGTTTATAAAATCTTGCGACACATCAGCGCTACTAGCGGCTGCTACGAAAGATTAGAGAATGGAATTAAGTTTATCATTACATAAAGAAACGGGAAAACTGTTAGACCAAATTATATAAATGCATCTCATAAAATTACCTATTCTTAGCGTCCAGAAAACCGAATTAAAGTAAAACTAATGAGAAAGGGTAAAGATTAGAAATAAACAAACTGGATACTACTGTAATTCGATGAAATGGAAAAACAGGGTTACAAGAGATTACACGTTTAGTGAGAGTTTACATGAGTTTAGCGAAATCAAGGCTGCTGACAAGGTGTGATGTATTTTAATAGTGCTGAAGATGAGCATGTATAGCCTTTATTTTTAGTCGCCTGTATACTCTTGACACCTGTAAATATAAGTCAGTTAAAGGTTTAAGTCACCTGCATAGGTAGTCACTTATATACGTAGTCGCGTGTATACTTAATCACCTCTATTCACTAGTATACATAGCAACATGAATACATCACCATGTACATTTAGTCACCTGTGGACGTAGACACATGTATACGAAGCCGCTTATATATATGTAGACAGTTTCATACACCTGTATACATAGTCACGTGTATATTTTATCACCTGTATACGTGGTTACCTGTGGACGTAGACCCCTTGCATACGTAGTCACCGGTATAGATAGTCACATGCATGTGTCGTTAGTTACATGAATAGGTAACTCATATGTATACATAACTAACTGTACACGTAGTCAAAGTGAACAAATTAGTAAAAGTGTAAATAATTGTATAAAGCAGTGATTTGCATACGTAGTCACTTCTATTCGTAGTCACCTGTATATGTAACGACCTGTTCACGTTGTCATCTGTAAACGTAATCATATGCATACATTGGCTACTACTACATTAGTCAGCTGTACATTTATGACACCAGCATAGGTTTAACGCTTTTATGAGTACTATTACCTTAATAGGTACCGCCTATACTTATTTTAACACTAGTCATAACATTAAGAATTAGTCGAAAGTGTAAATAATTGTATAAAGCCGTGATTTGTATACGTAGTCACCTGTATTAAGTCACCTGTATACGGAGACACCTCTATACGCAGGCATCTATATATATATATATATATATATATATATATATATATTATACGCAGGCCTCTATATTTATAATGAGTCACCTATATGAGCTCATCAAGTTTGTGATATCAATATAGGTTTATCAGTTTTATTGATTGGTCACCTATACAGTTAGTCACCTGTACATGTAGTCACCTATATATTTACCCACTTTTATACACAAACTCCTGTATACGTATGCACCTTTTAATGTTGTCACCTGTATACTTGTCACCAGCATAGGTAGCCGTCTGTATGTATAGTCGCAAGTATGTATTTATAAGATTTGTTTGTGTTTGTGACCGACAGGTTGTACCGCTTTATTTAATATGACAAACATTTAATTCAGACGTAACTAAGAGAAACGCCTATTGAAAATAATAATAATACCAATTAACATATGGTTTAGTTGTAGTACGTATGATTTATTAGCTGTAAAAACTTGTCGTTGTTTTTCAAAGATACAAATAAATAATATAATATTAGGAGATTATTTTAGCTCTTTAACGAATAATGCAGTGTTAGATTGATAATGAAAGAGTGTCGTTAACGTTAAATATTTTCTTTTAAGATTGTAATGTTTGAGTTATTACTATATTAGTACTTACATGTTATCCAGAATGAATACAACTGCACAACTGCACCTTTGGGCTGCATATCACAGGCGCGGTGACGTCACAGCGCACATGTTCTAAACCTCCTTTACCCATTTAGAATGATTAATGAAATATTCCACTCAGGCCGGAAGCTTCCCTATCACGTAGATATCATTATACGCCTGTGGTCTCTATAAGTCTACACTCTCGTACAATTTAAACTCTGTTATAGTTAATTTAAAAACATAAAATCTCCTTCTAACGCAGGTCAAAATTATATTCTACATTACAAGATTGTTAATTCAAAGACAGTTGCGCAGTATAATATAGAGTAATAATATTCAGACATAATAATTACTCTAGCTTCCCAGTTTTTTTTCTTTTCAAAATAATAAATAATGCATATAAACAGGGATCCTAATATGTACTGCCGGCAAGTTATACAGTGTCTGGAATTTACCTCTCTCACTGATAAATCATGCCATAATAAAAACGGAATATAATCTTTCTATTTGATACGAACACAAGTCTCATCTCACAAATCTACAAGTCTCATCTCACAAGTCTATAACTCCTAAATCTAGCCATAGGTCGCTCACGTTATAACCATTTCTCCCAGAAGTACGATGGATATTAAGTAAACACATATTATCTCTTATTGGATACGATAAAATTATTATCTTCAATCACATGGGAAAATAAAGGTTTATCACCAATAAGTAACGCATCCGGTATTTAAGGGTCTGAAATACTCAGAAAGCTACCGATACCGTCTTAGGACCGTCCTTTCTCTGAGGTATTTAAATCTATATAGGTCCAGAGCGTCGAACACATGACTGTGTGATCCTGACACCTGTGAGGAGTCGCAGTCAGTCAGAAATAGGGATCGTCATTGGTAGGCACAAAGTACAGTAACACCCTATAGCTGAGCCCTAGGTCACTCAGACCTCAAGCCAGATCGTGCTGGTCTAGGTGGATTACGTGGCATTTTGGTATCTTGCGATTTAGTTTCCATAGAGAACCATTTTCTGTGTTTACCGAGGATAGGAACCATTGCTCCTCAGTATGAGTTACTAGCAGTGACTTGACTAATTTTGTCTAGGCGATTAGGTTCCTGTTGGTAGAGGTTGCAAGGGTACATTGTTATGTTCGGGGCACCTAACCCGGTTTTATCCTATGTACATAGTTTAGAGTTTTCTTCTGACGACACCATTGGTCAACACTTATAAGTCATCTCGTGTAGTCCAGAGTTACAAATTTTGTTAAATATATTTAACTTATTCATCGCAAGAAGTAGAACAAGAGGATGGGGGAAGTGGCGGGGCTGCACTTTCTTTTTTGACGACTACTTAATACGAGATAACATTGATCATGACGGTTTTGAGGTCATCAGTTTAGGTAGTTGAGGTTAAAATGATACAAGGAGGTCAGTCTTTTTTATGTAGGGGGGTATCCGAAGTCCGTGCCACTGAGGGGTGTATTTGTAACCCCTTTTTCCGTAGGGATGTGTAGGTCTGAGCAGGTGCGGGTTGTTGCTTTGGCTTTTTCGTTGTTTTCCCCTTCATAAAAGCTAGGAAATACCCACGACAGAGCATGCAGGAGCTCCGAGACTAACCTTATGCTAAGAGATATTTGAGTTATTATTATTTCACCTCTACACATAACGGTTAGGAATGCAGGTGTATAGATAACAAATAAACTTGTATATTTGCTACACACAATGTTACGCATTACAGAGAATCAACCTTGTTATACGGTACACCAGTAAACAGACATAGAGTTCGGTGTACTGATATTCATACTCTTTACACATCTCCCTCCTGCTGGAGCGCCTGCAGCAACGCGTCCGTGTGTTGCGTGTCCGTCAGGCATAAGCAAACCGAGCGCCTGCAATGTGATGGGCCGATTCCCCCGCAGACTGTTGACTATTTGAATTTGGTGTAAATGTTGTTCGTTTGAACTTCGCGTATGTTGGTCGGTTAAACTAAGCTTAAGACAGTTGTTTAGTTGGAACGTTGGTCGTTTGATCTAACCGATCGTTTTTAGGAAATTTTATATATTATTTAAAACAACACTTAGGGCGACCCCACCCCCTCATCGAACCAACATACACATACAACGGTTTTTCTTAGGTTAGGACACTATATTGAGACACCATCTTTTTCCCGCGCTTATGGGCGCCGCCATCTTGTTCCCGCGCTTATGGGCGCCGCCATCTTGTTCCCGCCATATGGGCGCTGCCATCTTGGAAAGGGGTGGGGGTAACAAATCCGGCTTTACAATTGGCTCCCTCCCAAGCGCTCCACCTCAACGATAGCCTTCTCTACTTACGATCTTTCGGGGGCAAGTTCATGGCTATGTGGTCGCCACTAATTATAAGAAGTGTTATTTTACTAATCTTTTTTCAGAAATGTCGCTCTATATCTCAACTGTTCTATAACAGTGCTTAGTGAAACCAACTTGTAACTCTATAAGCAGAGTTATAATCTTTAAGGTATCACTAATTTGTTATTAAAAATGAACATATTTTACGGATATTAGCCCTTAGCATGCGGGACATATAAAGGGCAAGTAACAGATTACTTGCTATTAGATTAAAAAAAACGTGTTTGCGAAATGTTCAAAGTTCTATTTGATTCTGAGTTCCTAAAGATGTATTTGAACAAAAAAAATTATAAACTAGTAATTTTTATAATTTTTTATATTTTAAACGAGGTAATTCAAGATATCAATAAATCCATTTAAAATAAAATTAAAGTAACTAAATTTATTATTCCCCAAATCATAAACAATAAATTATTCTTACAGTACAAACCAAGGTCACTCACGTAAAAAGTAAAAAACTCTAGTAATCACAATGCCAACACAAAATACAATTGGCAGACTCTGCGTCCTGGCGAGAATACCCGTCAAGAACAATAACCGTAGCAGTGGAGTTTATTTACATCAAACAAACATTGTCACACATTGTAATGGACTTTAAACAAACAACTAGGACTTCCATAAACAAAGTATGGTAAATAAATGATTTCTCGTGATAGGCGCTAGCAGAGATTTCAGTCTTACGAGAATCACGGTATACGCGTGCAAAGGGTTAGAATGGCCGCCATGTTAGCGAATGTTTCTTTAACGCGTGATGAATATCCCACTGGAATGAATGGTTTCCCATTCAGGCAATACTTAGGCATATTCCAAGGTCTTTTGTCACCCACGCAACCTCAAGCATTCACGCAACTACCCTTCAGTCGAGAATACAACATACATCATTCCTCACATAGCTATTTCTTAATCTTTCACTAAATATTGTCCAAAAACATAACAAAACCTTATAATTGAAATTTTACATGTTACCTTATGAACAAAATGAGGTGACTACCATATTAAAAGATTTTGGTGACTAAAGCAGAGATATTTTTAAACACACATGTGATCAATCATTACTGGGCTTAAACTAACAACAGAATAACAACAGCTGTCTAAACATTCACCACCGACTGACCAGTTGGTTCAGGATCTAAAGGGGGTTAAGCATGCACTGAAAGCCTAACGCAATTTTATTTCAGATTATTGTTCTGGGCACTTGGTTGATTGTAAAAACGTATGCTGTCGCCCTCTCGCATGGACGACATACCAGGGGGGTCGAATAACCATTTAAACTCACAAAATACGGGCTTTAAAAAAAGGACATTACCACTAAACACCTATCTCTAAAACGTTTGTAGTTAAAAATGTTTTTTTCTAATACTTTGGAAGCTTTACTACATAGTTTTATAGTTTTATTTCAGTATTAACTCTAAAAATCTAAATGTTTTTATTACCTATGCTCTAACAAATCTAAAAATTGGAAATACATATTTTTATAATGAAAATAGCACATAACAACTGTCTAAACTATTGTAGAAACAATATTACTACTGTACAGAAGCTAGTAAATGTCCTAACTGTTGCCAACAGTGCTAGGTAATATAAAACTATTGTAGAAACAATATTACTACTGTACAGAAGCTAGTTAATGTCCTAACTGTTGCCAACAGTGCTAGGTAATATAAAACTATTGTAGAAACAATATTACTACTGTACAGAAGCTAGTTAATGTCCTAAGTGTTGCCAACAGTGTTCTAGGTAATATAAAACTATTGTAGAAACAATATTACTACTGTACAGAAGCTAGTAAATGTCCTAAGTGTTGCCAACAGTGTTCTAGGTAATATAAAACTATTGTAGAAACAATATTACTATTGTACAGAAGCTAGTAAATGTCCTAAGTGTTGCCAACAGTGCTAGGTAATATAAAACTATTGTAGAAACAATATTACTACTGTACAGAAGCTAGTTAATGTCCTAAGTGTTGCCAACAGTGTTCTAGGTAATATAAAACTATTGTAGAAACAATATTACTACTGTACAGAAGCTAGTAAATGTCCTAAGTGTTGCCAACAGTGTTCTAGGTAATATAAAACTATTGTAGAAACAATATTACTACTGTACAGAAGCTAGTAAATGTCCTAAGTGTTGCCAACAGTGTTCTAGGTAATATAAAACTGTTGTAATAATGTAATAAACTAATGTCTTATAGACACAACAAAAGTCAATTCCAACCTAGGCCAACAAAAAACAATTTATAAAGTCATGTGTTTTATGAAATACATGTTTTAATTTATTTTAAGCAAAATGGAACGAACTAACTATATTGTATACCTTGCTCCTTTTATGTTTTCTCCCATATAAAAATACAATAAATAAATAAATTAAATATATTTATTTGGAAAAACTGACATCTAATCATATTGCCATCAATGTTATACACTACAATTTAAAAAAAATGTATTTTAACTTCAACGGGTGAGTAAAATTTATTTTATTAACGTTTGAAAACTTTTATTATATATATATATATATATATATATATATATATATATATATATATATATATATATATATATATATACATATATATATATATATATATATATATATATATATATATATATACACATATATATATATATATATATATATATATATATATATATATATATATATATATATATATACATATATATATATATATATATATATATATATATATACACATATATATATATATATATATATATATATATATATATATATATATATATATATATATATATATATATAAATAACAACATATGTTATTCAAATACAAGAATATTTATTAATTTATATTCACAGCTTTTCGTTGGTAAACAGTACCAACATCATCAGGAATGAAAAATACAATAATGCAAGATATAGGCCTAAATCATATGTTAAATTATAAATAGAATTGTTGCTAAATTTATACAAATTGCCACGTTTATTTTGTTGCTGTAACATTATAGACATTGAATATAGTATCAAATTTAGAATGTATTTGTATTTGATCTTTTATCAATTTGTTATTATTACTGTATTTATATATTTCGAATGCTTTATATATATATTCATTCTTAATCCTTTACTAATTTCTTTTATAAGCTTCATATTTTCAATATTTGGAATTTAGGGCTTATTATTAATACAATGATTTGCAAAATTTTATTTATATATTTCAGTATTTATATAAGCATTTAAATTTTCTATATATCTTTCTTTTAATTTTTTTTTTTTTTACCTATATAAGTCTTATTACATTTTTTCAATTCTAATAAAATTCACATAAAATATCACCAAATTATTTATAAATACAAATATCAAAATTGCATGCAAAACTTATAATAAATAACAATAATAAAACAAATAATATGCATGAAAAAGGTGGTGTTTATAAATTAGAATGTGAAAACTGTATTAAAACTTATATAGATCAAACCATGAAAAACTTTAAAGAAAGATATGAAGAACATTTGAATGCTTATATAAATCCATAAATGTATAAATCAAATTTTGCAAATAATTGTAATAATAATAAGCACCAATTTCCCAATTTTCAAAATATGAAACTTATAAAAGAAATTAATAAAGGATTAAAATGAATATAAATGAAGCATTCGAAATATATAAATACAGTAATAATAACAAATTAATAAAAGAGCAAATACAAATACGTTATAAATTTGATACTATATTTTCTATGGTTTAAATACAATATAGCCTTCTATTTACTAACAAGTAGCATTTCCCATATATTTAGGGCGCAGCCTAGCCTTGCAAACACATTAAACTAGGCACAGATCCGATCAAAGCACACAGCGAATGTGTTGCATTACGTTAGTGCGGCGGCGGTAAATTTTTAACTTTAATATAACAAGGCGAAACAATAAATCCAGCCGCATTCTCGCGTTATTGCTTCTCGAGGTAAATTTATGCCCGCGTTGACGCTCTGTGCGCCCCGCTCCTCCTATGTTATTGCTGTCTCCTGTGCGTACCCGTACATACATTGTAGATGTGATGAAGCGACTTCTTCCTTTTCCTACAAGTTATGGAAACATTTCAGCACATCTGAAACAGAACCAGATATTCCATCCGTCACTAATGTAAACATTTTGCTCTTTATGTCTCAATATTCTTTTTTCTAATAATAAAAATATGAAACTATCAATTTTCTCTATATTCAAACATTTTAAAAGTCAGTTTATACTAATATAATATGGTAAATATTCTGACACAATATTTATTGCATTTTTATTTACTTTATTTTTCGCTTATGTTCATGGTTATTATAAATCTTAAAATTCAGTCACGTGGTAAATACAAAATGGCAAATAAGGAAAACCATCCCAGTACAACTTTAGTTTTAAGATGTGCATTTTAATAAAAGATAAATTTAACATGCGTGACATGTAGACTTTGCGTAAAAGACTGTTTTTAAATTTATGCTCAGCAGAATATAAGATTGACTTCGATATGACATGAAATAATTAAGGTTTTCATGTTTTTTCTAAATATTTAACTCACATTCTGTAATATTTATAAAACGTATACATTCTAATACCCTCTAAAATTTAGAGTCTAGATATATCTCGTATGGGTTACAGCAATACAAGTAATTTATTTTAAAAGAAGGTTAATTCCTACTTAGCTCCCCTAGAAAAAAATTATGTTAGTTAATTTTTATTAAATAATTACACTTAATATAGACCAACATAACCTATCTATTAAAACAGCTGTTCTACAACATAACCTATAACATAAAATCAGCTGTTTTATAAAATCATATATTATCACTTGATTTAAGACAAATGAGGAGAAATACCCTGAAGTTTCCTGTAGTGGCATGTATTTCCTGTAGTATCTAAAAGCTTCCTGTAGTTTCATGTAGTAGTCTGTAATAACCTGTATTACCCTGCAGTTTCCAGTAGTATCCTGTAGTTTCTAGTAGTATCCTGCAGTTTCCAGTAATATCCTGTAGTTTCTAGTAGTATCCTGCAGTTTCTAGTAATATCCTGTAGTTTCTAGTAGTATCCTGCAGTTTCCAGTAATATCCTGTAGTTTCTAGTAGTATCCTGTATTTCCAGTAATATCCTGTAGTTTCTAGTAGTATCCTGCAGTTTCCAGTAGTATCATGTAGTTTCTAGTAGTATTCTATAGTTTCATGTAGTAGCCTGTAATATTCTGTAGCATCTTGTAGTTGAGATGTAGTACTCTGAAGTTTCCTGTAGTATCAGTTTCCAAAAGTATATTGTAGTTTCCTGTAACATCCTGTAGTTTCCTGATAATTGACTATTTCCTAAAGTGTCCTTTTTTCTTCTTAAGTAATAAATTACTCTTTTTCACGTAAGCTCCTATGTTTTGAATATTTTGATCTGTCTCGGAGCAGCACGGCTTGGTAATTAGCTGTCCCAAATATACACATGTTTCTAATTAATTTTCTATAGGGTAGTTACTTAATGTTATGAGTTATGAGTAGCTACTGGGCAGCCTAAAGCAGTTCGCAGTTCAACAATTTAAAATTCTAGAGCGTTCTTTATATTATGGCTTTCATTAATTCTCAACGTGTATGAAAACTAAACTGAATTCCATTCTATAGAATGAAAACCTGTAACTTTTTAATGAATTTTCTAGGTAATAAAGTCCTTAAAGCATTATGCTCAATAAGAACGAATAGATGAATTGAATTCAATCAATTTTATAGTTTAGCAAATATGGGGCTCGATGTACACAGATACGGCCTTTGAATATTAATTTACTTGACAAAATGCTTTAGTTCCTTTAAAATCAGTTTTACGAGATTAAACTTTTATAAGGTAATAACACTTTAACGACCTACATAGCACGAACAAACTGACTGTCATGTCAATCGATCGGTCGGTTGGTCTTAAGGCTCATGCGATGATTCCGTTCTGACTTGAATGCTAATTAAGCTGCCAAAAACACGAGCTGTGTTTACTAAATGTTGGAATGATCAAAGCTAGATGATCAGTGAAGTTGGAAGGGGATGGAATCGTACGACTACCTTGGGGGCGGACCGGATATCCTGTTTACTTAAAGTTTAGTGACTGCAGGAGAGCAAATCAAAGATGTCAGCAAAGTAGACATTAAAGGGCAAAGCGGGGGTTATAGATACTTTAGGGAATTTTATTTCCTTTTTCAAAATGAATATTTCGCTTTTATAATAAAAAAAACATTATAAGGGCTAGAAATGATTTTCCAAAAAAAGAAGATCCCACTTATGCCACTCGTGAGGAGTGCTGACAGAAGTGAAAATTTGTAAAGCCAAATCTGTAGAAAGTTTAAACTTGGTAAAAATATGTTTACGTAGCGTCTAATCCCCTCAACATTTGTTATCATACACGCGCAAAACAGTTGTTTTACAACATAACCGGTAACATAAAATCAGCTGATATATAAAATCTATCTATAGCTTATTAAAATTACATCCGGTGGAAACTGCATTTTACCCGATGTTGGTAAACCTAGGAAAACCGCACATTTTAACAAAAATTTCTAAAAAGAATAGAAATTTAAGTTGTTTAAAAATTGTGTTTGATTTCTCTCGTTAACAGAGCAGAGTGGTCGAAACTTCCCTTGCTCTTTTATTATTTTTAAAAATTTACATTTTAAGTGCTCTCTTGTGTTTAAAATATAGGGCAAGTCAAGGGAGATATTACATTTTTGAAAATTCCTATAAATTTAATAAAGTGTTTTACGGAATAGATGAAGGTGTTATTTTTTATCTAAATACTTCTTGTTTGACTCCCGTAGTACCAAATCCAGCAACTACTAGCGGCAGAATTAGCATTGTTAGAATGCCTACTTTTCCTGGTTAAGTAAACATTAATTGAGTCTTTCAAAATACTACTTGAGTCAAACGAAGCACTTTTTTTAATAGAAAATATCAGTTCTCCAAATATTCTAAAAATTTCATACGATATCAGAGTAGATAAGTTCTTTTTGGATACAGTGAATAAAGTAGAAGTGGTTTTGTAAAAAATAGCATTCTTTAATACATTTATATATATTCTAGAAAGTTTAAAGTTAACGTGTAGGTATTTTAGTAGTACCCAATAGTTGGTCTTCAGTGTGATATATTATCCACGTGAGTGTACTTCACTACCAGGGAACTTATAACTTTATACATACCATGCGCACAATAATACCCCATCATTGGTCAGTTATACCGGAATGGCGCTTGTCTATGAAAGAATTACGTATCGGGACTAGCCTATATGGTGGTTAAGTGTATGACGGTCTCATAAAGTATACGATCAACTCACCATGTATGAGTTGAGGGTATGTTGGTGGTAGATAGTTACCGCGATTTATTACGGACTACTCATCTCTTTAGTCCTGGAAGGGGATGAGATACTGCTTAAGCTAGATATCTCATCTTCCTACACTTTCTCTCTTCCAAGGATATTTCAGTGATGACCTGTATCTCACCTCATCAAATTAACCGAAGTATTTGATGAAAGTTAATTGAATAATTAAATATATAATATAATATTAATTAATTACTGTAATATAATGCAAGTACTAGCGTTTCTACTAACCAATGTTTACAAAATATCCTTTTTGTAGCGAAATAATGACAATTAAACCTGTTTTGATTCCTAATCTACACAATTACCACGTACGTTTTGTATTACAATTCACCGGATACGAGGCATCTCGTCAATTTCATTCGTTCATCTATCAAATAAAACAAAATTCTGTTGTTTATTTTAATTAGTGGTCAAAGTTTGTAATGTGGAGTTAAAACAATATGTGTTCAATTAATAATTTTGTCAGTCAATTAAACATTAGCGTAATTAATACAAACAGTGTACCTTTCCGCGATGTGGTTGGATTAAAATAATTACATATCATCGAGTTTAAGTTTGTATGTTTCCATTAGAAATATGGGGGATAATTTCATCTATGCGACTGTGTACTAGTAGAGTACGCGCGCGCGTGTGTAAGTATGTGAGCTGTAATTTACTTGCTTCGACCACGTTTCTTTTAATTAGACTCTTGTACAACTAAACATAAATATGAATCTAATAATCACAATTAAATCAATCTATTTACTAAATCACGTAACAAGGCACACTTAATGGTTAACCTGTGCCTGAAATGTACTTCAAAGGATTTATTAAATAAATTAATTTTGTTGAGCTTATTGGGCTTTTGTTTTTGTGTTTACTCACGTTTTAAGAGTTTAAAATACAAAAACAACGACTTTATTTTTTTATTTGTTTTTATAACTTTAATTTTTTACCTTTTAAAATGTTTTCATTGTAAAAGGTACATGTCATCATCTCTTAACCGTAGGCTTCTTCGGGTAGTAAGGAATTATATAGTCATTTTGAATACCTGCTGTGGAATTTGGATATTCCTGTCCTGAAAAATTCTGTACTGTTGAACAATTCGTATAAATGCGGACGTTTTAGTTTGTTTAAGTCGATTTGTTTTTTGTATAAATATTTTTATTTGTGTACTTTTAAATTATGTTATTTATAATTGGTGTTTGAAGAGTTTAATATCTGTGTATGTTTGTGAAGGTTGTATTTTACGATACCTCATAAAGAATATACCATAGTGTCTCGAAACGTCAAAACCTATATTGGATACTCTATGGCATACAGCTTCTATAATTAGTTTAGGAAAAACCAGCTTAAAATTAATTGTTAAAACCTTAATGTTTTACCACCTATGTTTTCCTGGTAAAATGATAACAAATACTACTTACTTACTAGCCAACGCCCACTCTTGGCATTTCTGCCATTCGGTGACGCGCTGACCAGTAGAGTATGGCGATTCGCTCCTCAGGTTTTAGATGTGCGCCCTTCTTTCGCTCCTCCTCCAAGGCAGGACATGTGCGCAGGTGGCATGCGTCAAAATGAACATAGCTACACAGCGGGCATTCTGCAGAGCTCATGCCGAAGCGATGCAGGTGGGCTGGTAAGAGGTCATGTCCTGTGAGGATACGGAATGAGGGGACCGCTACGAATCGATCTTCGTGTCGTATTGGTCCTGGTTTTGCCAGCCTTTCCCAAGATTTTCCATTGGCGATTTCGTGGTATGCTGCCATCATTGTCCGCTTTACTGAGGCATCGATTAGCGCTTTTGCGGCTGATAGGGGCATCTTGAGTTGTGGCTGCCACAGAGTGGTTCCTCTTTTGGCCAAGAAGTCAGCCCTTTCGTTACCCATTATATCTACATGACTTGGGACCCATTGGAGTTTTATGTTCCATCCATCTTGCAGAAATTTGTTTAGCGTCATTCTTGTTTCCAACGTCAGGCTGCTATCAGTTGGAGAATTCCCGGACAAGGCTGCTATAGCGGATTGTGAATCAACCAGGAAAACGATGTTTTTGAAGTTAGCGACAGATGACAATTTATTGCAGGCTGCATTTACAGCGGCTACTTCTCCCTCAAAATTACTGCTAGGAGTGCCAACGGCTATCGCGCCTTCAAAGAGGTGGCAGTAGAATCCTGCACCTGTGTTACCGGTTTGAGGTATGGATGATCCATCGGTATAGACGTGTAGCCAGTGTCTACAAGGGTATAGGCTGTGTATTGTCTGATAGAAAGACTTCCTCAGTTCCACGCCAAGAGAATCAGTTTTCGTCCTGTGGTGGTCCAAGAGGTTGAAGTTCGGCTTAGGCAAGTTCGGATAAATTTGAGGAATTCTCAGCTGTTCTGCCGGTTCTCCCAGCGAGATATTATACTTCTTGATTAATGACTCTGCGTGAGCTAGTGGCGATTTTTGTGTTTTTAACCTTTTACATGCTGGGCGGTAGTTTGACCAGTAGCGACTGTGCGCTCTTTTATTCCTTTCCCAGAATTTCAGACAGTTTTTGTCTCGTCGGTATTCGAGTGGTTCAATACCGCTTTGAAGTTCCATAGCAGCGATGGGCGTGGTCTTGACCGCTCCTGTGATTGTGCGCAAAGCAGCGTTCTGGACCTTGTCAAGTTTAGACAAGATACTATTGCTGGCTGTTCCCACAACCTCGCTGCCATATTCCATGACAGGCCTGACATATGTTTTGTATACTAAACTTAGTACATCCTGGCTTGCCCCCCACTTTGTTGCTGTTAGCCTCTTTAGAATGCGAGAGCGCCTGGAACCTTTTTGCGCTGCGTCTTCAACGTGTTGTTTCCAGGTGAGTTTTTTATCTAATTGGACCCCTAGATAGGTTGATAGATGCTCTTCTCTCAATTGGGTGCCATTATATTCAAGACTGGGTTTGATAGTTTTCTTTGTGGAAAGGGTAAACAGCTGGAATACGGTTTTGCTACCACTGACTGTCATTGAATTTTTGGTAGCCCATTGGTGTAGTTTAAGCAGTGCGGCGTTGAGGACCTCTTGAAGCCCGATTAGACCACTACCAGTGGCCCACAGGAGGAGGTCATCTGCGTAAAGAAGGGCATTGACTCCTGGGACTGCGCCGATGGCTGCAATAATATCGTTTATCATAACGTTGAATAGCATGCAACTTAGGACGGCTCCTTGGGGCAGGCCCTCCCTCTGGATTCGGAATCTTGAAGTGGAACCACTGAACCGGACTCTAATGTGCTTTGCGAAAGGAAGGATCTTATCCATCTAAGCAGATTACCAGAAAGTCCACAGTTTATAAGTTTATGAAGGAGCATTTTTCTCCAGACTTTGTCATAAGCACATTGGAAGTCTACCAGAACTGCAAGAGTAGATTGGTGGGAATTAAAACCATCCTTAACGTTCTGCGTGAATTTCATAATCTGATCCACAGTGTTCATTCTGGGTCGGAAGCCAGCTTGAGCGTCGCTGATAGTATGATTGTCATCCAAGAATTCTTTAAGCCTCTGGAGTACTAATCGTTCGGCAAGCTTACTGGTTATGCTTGTAAGCGCAATAGGACGGTAACTGCTAACCTGCTCAGCAGGTTTACCTTTTTTCAAGAGAGGTATGATTTCGCTTTTCCTCCATTGATCCGGAACGTGTGTTGTCCAAGTAAGATTTATGATTTTAAGGAGCGTCTTCTTTGCCTCTTCACCAAGATTGATCAGGAACTCTGTGTAGATTCCATCCGGGCCAGCTGATTTTTTGCACTTGAGGGTTGAAAGAGCCATTTCTAGCTCAGCTAAGGTGAAAGGCTTATTAAAAACCTTATCTTGCTTTTCGTTCAGACAGTTCGGCGGTGGATGCTTATTCAGGTGTCTTTTGACCGTTTTGTCTGCTGAGATCCGACTGACCTTGGCATAGTAGGAACAAAATGCATTTGCCATGTCTCTCTTGTCGGTGAGTGTCCGTGTGCCATATAGTAGGGGGTGTGTTTGACGAGGTGTCCCTTTGTTCTCAAGTGTTGTTATGAATTTATGTGCTTTGACACCATCCTTGCGAAAATCCAGTTTTTTCACGAAGGTCTTGTAAGCAGTCTTTTTCTGAAGTTTTATTTCTCTAGATAGTTGAGACTGTTTTCGTCTGAGAGTGGTACAGTCGATAAGGTTTCCAGATCTTTCAGCGGATCTTCTTGCTGTGTTACGAGCTTGCTTAAGCGATGTTAGTGCTTTATTCCAGTAAGGTTTGAACCCCTTGACTTGTGCTCTTGGTACACACTCCTTTGCGCACCTCAGTATGGTTTGGTTGAACAGTTTAACGGTTTCCTCTGGGTTGTTTTCCTTCAACAGATCGGTTGTTATTAATTGGTCTGTGACTGCTTTGTATCGCTTCCAGTTTCCTTTCTGGAAGTTCCAACGCGGGGCTCTGGTGTTTGAGTATGGCTTCTGTTTAAGTTTAACGGTTAAAAGAAGGGCTCTATGGCCACATCCAGCAGCGTCATCAAGAAGCCTGATTTGACTGTTTCCATGTATATTTGAGTGGGCCAGGCACAGGTCTGGACGTGACAGACATCCCGCAAATGAGAGGAATGTTGGAGGCGTGTCCATTACGGTTAGGAGGTTATCATCCACGAAGTCTTCAATGCAGCGGCCAACAGGGGAAGTTCTGGTATATCCCCATCTTTTTGATGGGGCGTTAAAGTCGCCTATTAGGATACAGTTAGGCTGAATGTCATTAAAAAGGTTACTAATGCCAGGTTGGTTATTTGGCGGATTATATAGTCCGTGAATTACAAATTGTGTTTTGCCCTTCCATATCCTGGTTGTGACGGCTTCAAGAAGATCGTCGTCTTCCATGGCATGTGCTATTGAGAATTTGGCCACCACCTCGTTTTTAACTCCAGCCACTATTCCAGATGCCACCTGACGTGCTCTGGGAAGTATGTATATAGTGTATCCATTAAACTTATAAAATTCTTGGACCTCGGTTGCAAGACCTGCTTCATATATATAAAAAAGGTCAGCGTCCGATCGTAAGATCGTGTGTTTTAATTCTAAAAATTTTGAGTTGGTCAAGCCACCGGCGTTCCAGGAAATGACGCGGAGCTCTTCGTCCAGGTCCTGAGAAGGACCGTTGTTCGTTTTGGCAA
>JBAIZL010000001.1:259008620-259073620 GCA_036971475.1 Prosapia bicincta
CTGCAATGGAGTGAGTCACATTGGGTCTAGTTTACAGACAGTTAATTTAAAAATTGAGTCAGCCACTTTTGGGAAGACAGAAAACATTATTTCTTGGTATTGCAGCTAATACGTGTAGAAATTCTTGGTAGATTTTATTCAGTTTAATTTGACAGTTGAAATCTAGCTTAAGCGGAACGAAATCCGCCTTTTTAGCATCACATCTGAAAAGCTTTTCTGTATCGAGGAAACCAAACGACACTCTTTTCCAAAGTTTTTCTAAATTTAATTATGTACTAATTTATAATTATTTGGGACACACGCTGATGTCTGCGCATTGGGCGTATTATGTGGTCACCAATTGGTATGGATTTTGTTCCTGTTCTTAAGTAAACACCAAACTAAAAATATTTTTTCCTTTTGACAGCAATTTACGGGAAGCAAAGAGGAATTTGGAATTATTCCTTGGAAGCGGTTGCAGGTATACAGCTGACCGTTAAAAAAGCTGTTTTGTCGCATCGCAGGTGTGTTACTGCCACGATCAATAGTTTACAACAATCATTGAAGCTGGTTGTATGTCGTGTTAAACCTTCAGCTCATCGCAGTAGAACCTGTTGAGATTTTGAAGTGTACTCGAAACAACTTAACTTGTTTATATATAAAGCTTAAAAACAGAGTTGGTTAAACATTAGTACTTGCAAAACATTTGAATTTATAGAAACCATGGAATGTTTAAATCACTCAAGTTTAATAATTGGGATACCTTTCCCCAAAGTTTCAGAATCACTTTCCTCATAGTAGATAGAGTGGGCAGTAACTGGCAGAAGTACTCAAGTATGCAAAGTTTCGACTTGAAGTCACTTGAGCTAGCAAAACTAACAGAACCCAGTTTGGTTCTTTCAATCGGAGAGCAAGTGGAGTTTACCACGCTAATGAGTATTTTACTGTTATTTGATTGTAACACAGTTTAGACGGTGTTACATATTAAAATAGCAAATTTCAGAAAATAAACGAGAATAGATTCAAAATTGTAATAATATGTGACTATGTAAAAAAATTGTTATGTATGAGATATATTTTAATGAGATCTCTGGCTGATAGTGACATCTAGCGAGAAAAAATTAAAACAAGTAATCAAGCTAGGGATGCGCCCCCCGGATGCGCGATAGGTAGGAAGGTTGCGCGCAACTAATATCTCTCTCTCATTTGGCCAAGATGTAACAGGGAACGGACGTCTTCAAAGAGCGAGGAAATTTATTTGATTTCTTTATTTTAATAAATGTAAAGTTTTATTTTCGTTTAATCATGGCATAGAACGCGGCGTACGATACCAGATACCAGATGGGACGCTGACTTATGGATGGCTTTTCCCGAGGCTTTTCCACGAGGATGTCGCAAGGCTTTTACCGAGATTTTCCACGAGGAGGAAGCGAGGTTACGACAAGTTAATACAGCTAAGTGGGCGATTTAAGACTTTTAAAAATTTATTTCAAATTTAAAATGTTTCACAGCAGAATTCTAAATAATGAACATTGAACTTTTTAACTAATTAGCATAACTGTAATTACGCATCTTTTGGTGCCATTATGTTCACATTGAATTATTAAATTTGATTATATAAAAAGGCAAGTAAACTCGAATACATGTTCATTTTCAGCCATTGATTGATTAATTAGTTGTAGGATTGCTATCCTTAAAAATTCATAAATAGAATGTAAAATGTTCCATAATCCGTAACTGAGTGTTAAAAATATATGTGTCATGATTATAATTTATTTTATTTGTCTTTCTTAAAATAAAAGATTGTAATTTGCTTAAATTGAATTTAAAAGAGTCATTATTTTACCAGCGCACAATTCCTTGCATTTCAGATTAACAAGCCTTAAGAATTAATTCAATAATGTTCTGCTAATTTTGATGAATTAACTTGGTATTTTAAAATGTTTTAATGTAACGGAGTTATACCTTCAATTGCGTTACAGACAGACGTCTTGCTACGCCTGAACTGTAAGCTAGAAGTAAAAATTAAATTTTTAAGAATTAAAACTAAATAATATTCAATTTGTTTAATTATAAACCGTTACATGATTTTACAAAACTTTATTTCATGCACTGTCGTTATTTTAATAAGTGCCATCTTAATATCATGTAGCGATCACTCCCTGTGTCGAAGCTCACAAACAATGTAAAACCATATAATTTTCTGAAAGAACCAGTTACAATTGAACGATTTTATATTAGCAATGTAATGCGAACGCAGAATATTAAGCTACATAGACACAGACTAATCAGTCAGTCAGAGGAGGAGGGTTGTTTTCGCAGCGCCCATATGAGGATTTGTAGTAGTGCCTGGACGTGAAGGTATGACTTACTAAAAATTAGGGACCTATACAATTCAAATGTTATTCTATTATTTAAGCTATTACAACTTATAATATATCATGCCTCGATATTTAATGAATATAGAAAATTAACACAATCAAACTACTAGTAGTTTTTATTCGAACCAAGAGATATATAGAAACTAGCAAAAATAACCCTTTTGATTTTAATAATAATATATAAATTATATGATTTATTAAAACAATAATATATTAATATTCAAGGAAACACACGCAAATATTTTAGACATATAGCACGTTCTACAATTCACCAATGTTTAAAATACGTTTCTTGAAAAAATGCCTTTGTATGCATATGACACTTCAATTTTTAGCTTGTTTTTTAAAGATGGCGAAACTGCGGCCAACTGGTACACGGGAGGGGGCGCCCTTGAGAGTTTTTCTTTTGCGTTGGCCTTCTTTATTCCTGGCTAAAGTGGTAACTGTATAAGAGAGCCTGCCAACTATACCCGGCTGTTGCTACTTGGTTGCTAAAATGAAGGGGTGTCCGTTTTGGAGTTTATTTCCTTCGGTAGAATATTGGGTGGTGTAATGGTGGGGTTTGTTTTTAATTACAAGACAATGCATTCTTTTACTTTTTTATCGTTTGCTGTAACTACAAGAAATACAACTAATGATAACGTTACTTGAGGGCTAACAATAGAACTTGAGTACGGAGTGTGAAAAAGTATGCAATTTAATATTTCTTTCAATTCCTTTTATTACTTCACACTGTTCTTGTATGTACTTATATATGTTATTCAAATTTTCAATTGTGAATAAAATACTTTTTCACAGATTCTGTCATATCTGTATAATTATTTATTAAAAAGTAGCTAAAACAAAATTTTCCTTTGTCGACTTGAGGTAAGCCTATAAAGCTTTAAAAAAATATTTTTGATTATTTTTTTTCATAATAAGACTTATAAGGGTCGGCTGCAATGGTTTTGAGTCACGTTGGGTCTAGTTTACAGACAGTTAATCTAAAAATTGAGTCAGCCACTTTTGGGAAGACAGAAAACATTATTTCTTGGTATTGCAGCTAATACGTGTAGAAATTCGTGGTAGATTTTATTCAGTTTAGTTTGACAGTTCAAATTTAGCTTAAGCGGAACGAAGTCCGCCTTTTTAGCATCACATCTGAAAAGCTTTTCTGTATCGAGGAAACCTAACGCCATTCCTTTCCAAAGTTTTTTCTAAATTCAATTATGTACTAATTTATAATTATTTGGGACACACGCTGATGCCCGCGCATTGGGCGTATTAAGTGGTCACCTATTGGTATGGATTTTGTTTCTGTTCTTAAGTAAACACCAAACTAAAAATATTTTTTCCTTTGACAGTAATTTAGTTTAACCAAAGATTAATTTGGAATTATTCCTTGGAAGCGATTTTAAATTATAGCTTTCACATTTTGAGTAAATTTATATTATGAAGGTTTTCACTACGACCGACTGCAAATGTACGTGGTTTAGAGATAAAATTATTTTTAGATTAATAAAGTATTAGTGATTGGGTGAAACGTCTATATTTTTGGTGTCTTTAGATATATATTTAATGAAATATGTAACTTTATCTTGCTATCTCAATACAGTCGTGTCGTCCAGATTTAATAACATGAAGTATTTTTGTTTTAGGTAAGAAAATGCTTCACACGAGGTGTTAATGGTGGCAGACCCATTTAGGTAAGTTTTACTTATCACTATGTATAGTTGAAAATTTTCTAGATTTGGTAAACATCCTTCCTCTTCTACAACTGTAAATAATTATTTTATGGCGTGAATATTATTGTTAAATATGGAAAATAATATTTAATAAACAATAATAAACCCTTGCTAAGAATATTTACACAACCTTTATCTACATTGCTCAATAGAACTCAGTTCTGAGTTAGTTACCTTCTGATGATGCTAACTTTGTTAGCGAGCAAGTAAACATTGTGCGGTGAGCGTTTATCACTTTGTATTACAATTAAGCTACTGTGCTCACTATTGCTTCTACATGTGACGTAATAGACAAAACTATCCTGAAAACATCAAGAAACTAAGAAGGTCGAGATTTTCTCTTTAAAAAATAACAATATTTAACGACGATAGCATGTAAGGGAAGGCATTCTGTTTTTGTATTTCAATTGTGTATACCTATTGTTTCCATCCTTTTGCCTTAGTAATAAATTAAACACAACTTTTGTTTCATTTATTCCCCTTCCGCTTTACCATAATAAATTTTAAATTCTGCGAAAATTTCATAAATCTAAGGACATGTAAATAAGTAGGCTGAAATATCTGTTATTTCACGAAATAGACACTATTCATCGATGGATGAAGCCCCAATCTGTCTCTTTCGTATCTTATTGTTCCCTTAACATTAACTTAGAAGTTAATGAAATGTTACGACATAAGTATTGGCATAATGTTATGATAACTGTACTTATCGGCTTTTTCTCGCGTCATAATAATGTAGAGGGTACATTAAATAATTGTTTTGTTTTTTAAATACTTAGTTATGACACAAGGATATTTATGCCAGAATGTGACAATGCAATGTAAACAATACGACCATACTAATAATAATAATAATACTCCTATAACAGTGAGACGAACTAGGTGGCAGTGGTCAAAGGTTGAAGGTGCTAATCCTCGTATAGTGATCGGAAGGCTTTAAACCTTGATGAACAGTTATTAAAGACAGTTATTAAAGATATTGTTTTTACTGAAATAATTTATCTCACTCTCTCTGTCTGACTTTCTGTCTGTATGTCTCTCTCTCTCTCTCTCTCTCTCTCTCTCTATATATATATATATATATATATATATATATATATATATATATATATATATATATATATATAAATATCGCAATATGTTTTCTTGTGTATTAATAAAGAACAAAAGTCAAAATACAAATACAAGAATTATATTTGAATTTACAATTCAAAGCTTTTCGTTGGCTAACAGTACCAACATCATCAGGAATATTCCTGATGATGTTGGTACTGTTAGCCAACGAAAAGCTTTGAATTGTAAATTCAAATATAATTCTTTTATTTGTATTTTGACTTTTGTTCTTTATATATATATATATATATATATATATATATATATATATATATATATATATATATATATATATATATAATATTATAGCCTATATATACAAATATATTTATATATATTATTATAGCCTATATATATATATAATTGTAATTTTCATTCACGATGATGTTGGTACTGTTTACCAACGAAACTTTGGATATAAATTAATAAATATTCTTGTATTTGAATAACCTATGTTGTTTTAAATTATTAAACCAGAAAACGTATTTTATATTATGTATATACATACATATATATATATATATATATATATATATATATATATAAATTGTGTTTGTGTGTGTGTGTGTGGGTGCGTATATATATATATACATATATTGTGTTTGTGTGTGTGTGTGCGTGCGTGTGTATGTGTGTAAATTTAATATACTCAGAGTAACGCCATTAGGACGTGTATCATGCCTAAACTAGGCAAACTCAAACATTTCTCTGGACTCTCAATGGCGAAGAACACAACTATTTGAATACATCATATAATAATAGTAGTTACTAATATAATTATAGCGTTTTTCCATCGATTGTTGGGAGATTTGATATTTTCAAAAGTACCGATAGTTAACGTCATAAATATCGGTTAGATATGTTCGGAGGAAATGTTTATGTCTAGATGACGTCATATGAGGTATGTTTTAATGTTCCTTTTAGTTTGATTACAGGACCGTTATATAGAGTAATATCTATCTGTATCCTAGCTATGGCATCACCTTTCGATGACGTCACTAGACTTAGTGGTTATGTTGAACTATTAATTCAATCCTTTATTATGCTGTTAAAATAGGTTTGACATAGGGGAGATCGGGGGAAGATGAAGAGTTGGGCCAGATAACGAATGTTTATTATTTCTTAGTTTTCAAGTAGGTGGCAGAATCAACCAGACACTACTGCCTCTCCTATCGGTCATTCGGTAAACAATATTATAGAGACTCTGAAATCGCTACTTTCGAGTTAGTTGTGAAGCTTTGATTGTTTATCGCCACCACGCTATAACTTTTATGCACGTGTAAATAAGCTCTGTTTCAGATACAGGTAAGATATATTGTTTATCTATAATATTTATCAGTACAATAGTTTAAATACTACCTATTACTATAAATAAATGTCATTTAATCGCATTTCTTTATGACAATGAAAACGAATATTTTTAAACAGGCAGTCCGGAGCAAGATCGCAACCCCGTCTTAACATATAAAACTAATTAAAATTATAATGCTGCAGCTGTTGTGTTGGCCTAATTAACTATTAGTTACTGCCGTAGCGACTGGAGTGTTTGTTTTCACTTTGTTCAAACATTGTGTATCTTAAACATGGATGATTCCAAACTTATTGAGCTAGTGCGAGAACACTAATCTATTTATAATCCAAAGCACCGCCAATACAAAGATTCGAATATCAGAGATAATGTATGGGAGGAAAATATCAGGTAAAGTATTAAATTTTAATATATAAATTACAATATGATATTAATAATTTATGCATAAATTATATATATACAATAATACACAATAATACATACATAATAATATTGTTTATGTATTCATTAGCTCAAAAATGTAACATCTTGATTTTCAATCGTTTTTGTTTGTCCTGTTCACCTGGTTAATTCACCAATTTACGAATCCTCTGCTACTGTTGAAGTAATCAGTAAAACTTTCCTGTACTTCAAAGCCATCAATGTTTACAAATCCTCCACTTGCACGCAAAAGAATCAAATTTTGTGTTGGTACTTGTTCTGAGTTGGAAACCTCAAAACATCATTGTTTGTTTTCTTCAAAAAAATGCTTTCCTTAACATATTATGAAGACAACAAGCATTCATTACTAAGCGGTCTGTAACAACAATTGGATTAACAGCTATTGGGGTACAAAAAATACGGAAAATTTGACTCAGTAGAGCGAAAGAATTTTCAGACACTCTACTTGCACGTGAGAGTCTGTAGTTGTAAACAGCTTTTTTGCTATCGCGACGAGCATCATTTCTTGGGAAAAGTTTCATAATATGTGTTGATAATTTGAGAGCTTAGTCCCCTACTTCTACGTAAATCGTACGGGATTCGCGTGGCTAGAGCCACGCTGCTGTAGTCGTTACAGTCGTAGCATAGGAATAGCACCTTCAGTCTATAATCACTGCTGTTTCCATTAGAATCACAGCTGTAACAATACAAGCATAGATTTGAAACATTAGGAGTAGTAATTTATAAAGGAACAGCCTTATGTTAATTTCCTGCTCTGCACTAAAGTAAAATCAGGATGTTTGAATTGGCTGTGCGTTGGCTCTACAAAGCACAGATACAAAGAGCTAACTATAGGTATTGCTTGATAGCCTGCCAGATATTTCTAGTGGAACGAACGTTTCCGTGATGTTATGTTTGTGCCAGTACACTGCGCTATTCCCACAAAGCCTTCTCTTATTAAGGAATTTCTATCGAGGACATAAACATACCTCTAAATGTTTAGAGACATGATACTATAAATTGGTTTCCATATAGTAATAAATTAATTTGTAATGGATTAAAAGTATAATTGTAGATTATACGACACAAGAAACTATTTTGAAATCATCTAAAAAAAACAATTTTCGCCCATTTTTACATTCTATATATACAAATAAGCGACAACGTATGTAAGGCATATTTCTTAGCAGATGTGTAATAACCAGGCACGTTATATATGTTTGCGGCGATTATTACATGTAGAAAAAGGTCAGCCATACATAGACTGATGTAATGAATATTGTAGTGTTCGTATAAAATGCATTCTTGCGGTTACCAATTGAAAGTGCAAATGACAGAATTTGCTAATCGTATTGTCAACTCTCAGAAGACATTTGGCATCCTCAAGAAGGTGCCAGGAGAATCACCTGTTAAAGGCTGTTACGTTTATGACCTAGTATTAAGGGTAACTAAGGGCCCTTAAGTTATTGGTACACTCCGTAAATTATATCTGCAAATATTTCCTTTTCGAAAACGGTAATAAGAGAAGGTCATTGTAGAAATTGTGATGTTACTGACTTGATTAACGAATTGTCCCAAAGAGTTTTCCAATTAAATTTTTGTGATGGTTAACGCCAACACTCTGACTTACTGGTTATATCGAGGTTATGTTTAAATGATTTTGAAATAGAATTTCTCTTGTATTTGTAAAAGTTGCGTGCATATTGTCATATCTTTGATAAAACTGTTACAAAACGTATGTTTTCATACAATTACATTGCTATTTTGTTATAAATGCTTGAAGTAAATGTTTCTAATAGTAGTCGACAATATTAAATATATCCATTGTTGGAGAAAATTCTAAGAAATTAAGCATTAAAGCATTATTTTGGTTAGTATTTATTGGGTTTCTGTTGGCTATTGATCAAGACAAAATATTTTAAATATGAAGGGTATTTTCAAAACACCATGAAAAATAAGCTCTAAAGATAATCGGATAGGTTCTTATATTTTAAACAATTACTATAACAATTACTAAACAATTACTGCATTTCATGTACACTGCTTAGCGACTTCTTATCCTACGTTTAGAGCCAATAAGCCTGCATCCGGATTTATGTATCTGTCACATCATTAAGCCATCTGATAATAGCACAATCATTACTGCATTTCATGTACACTGCTAACAACTTCTTATCCTACGTTTAGAGCCAATAAGCCTGCATCCGGATTTATGTATCTGTCACATCATTAAGCCATCTGATAATAGCACAATCACTACTGCATTTCATGTACACTGCTTAACGACTTCTTATCCTACGTTTAGAGCCAATAAGCCTGCATCCGGATTTATGTATCTGTCACATCAATAAGCCAGTTGATAATAGCACAATCACTACTGCATTTTATGTACACTGCTTAACGACTTCTTATCCTACGTTTAGAGCCAATAAGCCTGCATCCGGATTTATGTATCTGTCACATCATTAAGCCATCTGATAATAGCACAATCACTACTGCATTTTATGTACACAGCTTAACGACTTCTTATCCTACGTTTAGAGAAAATAAGCCTGCATCCGGATTTATGTATCTGTCACATCATAACGCCATCAGATAATAGTACAATCACTACTGCATTTCATGTACACTGCGTAACGTCTTCTTATCCTACGTTTAGAGCCAATAAGCCTACATCCGGATTTATCTATCGTCACATCATTAAGCGATCTGATATTAGCACAATCACTACTGCATTTCATGTACACTGCGTAACGACTACTTATCCTACGTTTAGAGCCAATAAGCCTACATCCGGATTTATGTATCTGTCACATCATTAAGCCATCTGATAATAGCACAATCACTACTGCATTTCATGTACACTGCGTAACGACTTCTTATCCTACGTTTGGAGCGAATAAGCCTGCATCCGGATTTATGTATCTGTCACATCATTAAGCCATCTGATAATAGCACAATCATTACTGCATTTCATGTACACTGCTTAACGACTTCTTATCCTACGTTTAGAGCCAATGAGCCTACATCCGGATTTATGTATCTGTCACATCTTAAGGCAATCTGATTATAGCACAATCATTACTGCATTTCATGTACACTGCTTAACGACTTCTTATCCTACGTTTAGAGCCAATAAGCCTGCATCCGGATTTATGTATCTGTCACATCATTACGCCATCTGATAATAGTACAATCACTACTGCATTTCATGTACACTACTTAACGACTTCTTATCCTACGTTTAGAGCCAATAAGCCTACATCCGGATTTATGTATCTGTCACATCATTACGCCGTCTGATAATAGCACAATCATTACTGCATTTTATGTACACTGCTTAACGACTTCTTATCCTACGCTTAGAGCCAATAAGCCTGCATCCGGACTTATGTATCTGTCACATCATTACGCCGTCTGATAATAGCACAATCATTACTGCATTTTATGTGCACTGCTTAACGACTTCTTATCCTACGTTTTTAGCCAATAAGCCTGCATCCGGATTTATGTATCTGTCACATCATTACGCCGTCTGATAATAGCACAATCATTACTGCATTTTATGTAGCATACACTGCTTAACGACTTCTTATCCTACGTTTGGAGCCAATAAGCCTGCATCCGGATTTATGTATCTGTCACATCATTAAGCCATCTGATAATAGCACAATCATTACTGCATTTCATGTACACGGCTTAACGACTTCTTATCCTACGTTTAGAGCCAATAAGCCTGCATCCGGATTTATGTATCTGTCACATCATTACGCCGTCTGATAATAGCACAATCATTACTGCATTTCATGTACACTGCTTAACGACTTCTTATCCTACGTTTAGAGCCAATAAGCCTGCATCCGGATTTATGTATCTGTCACATCATTAAGCCATCTGATAATAGCACAATCACTACTGCATTTTATCTACACTGCTTATCGACTTCATATCCTACGTTTAGAGCCAATGAGCCTGCATCCGGATTTATGTATCTGTCACATCATTAAGCCATCTGATAATAGCACAATCATTACTGCATTTCAAGTACACTGCGTAACGACTTCTTATAATACGTTTAGAGCCAATAAGCCTACATCCGGATTTATGTATCTGTCACATCATTAAGACATCTGATAATAGCACAATCATTACTGCATTTCATGTACACTGCTTAACGACTTCTTATCCTACGTTTAGAGCCAATAAGCATACATCCGGATTTATGTATCTGTCACATCATTAAGCCATCTGATAATAGCACAATCATTACTGCATTTCATGTACACTGCTTAGCGACTTCTTATCCTACGTTTAGAGCCAATAAGCCTGCATCCGGATTTATGTATCTGTCACATCATTAAGCCATCTGATAATAGCACAATCATTACTGCATTTCATGTACACTGCTAACAACTTCTTATCCTACGTTTAGAGCCAATAAGCCTGCATCCGGATTTATGTATCTGTCACATCATTAAGCCATCTGATAATAGCACAATCACTACTGCATTTTATGTACACTGCTTAACGACTTCTTATCCTACGTTTAGAGCCAATAAGCCTGCATCCGGATTTATGTATCTGTCACATCAATAAGCCAGTTGATAATAGCACAATCACTACTGCATTTTATGTACACTGCTTAACGACTTCTTATCCTACGTTTAGAGCCAATAAGCCTGCATCCGGATTTATGTATCTGTCACATCATTAAGCCATCTGATAATAGCACAATCACTACTGCATTTTATGTACACTGCTTAACGACTTCTTATCCTACGTTTAGAGAAAATAAGCCTGCATCCGGATTTATGTATCTGTCACATCATAACGCCATCAGATAATAGTACAATCACTACTGCATTTCATGTACACTGCGTAACGTCTTCTTATCCTACGTTTAGAGCCAATAAGCCTACATCCGGATTTATTTATCGGTCACATCATTAAGCGATCTGATATTAGCACAATCACAACTGCATTTCATGTACACTGCGTAACGACTACTTATCCTACGTTTATAGCCAATAAGCCTACATCCGGATTTATGTATCTGTCACATCATTAAGCCATCTGATAATAGCACAATCACTACTGCATTTCATGTACACTGCGTAACGACTTCCTATCCTACGTTTGGAGCGAATAAGCCTGCATCCGGATTTATGTATCTGTCACATCATTAAGCCATCTGATAATAGCACAATCATTACTGCATTTCATGTACACTGCTTAACGACTTCTTATCCTACGTTTAGAGCCAATGAGCCTACATCCGGATTTATGTATCTGTCACATCTTAAGGCAATCTGATTATAGCACAATCATTACTGCATTTCATGTACACTGCTTAACGACTTCTTATCCTACGTTTAGAGCCAATAAGCCTGCATCCGGATTTATGTATCTGTCACATCATTACGCCATCTGATAATAGTACAATCACTACTGCATTTCATGTACACTGCTTAACGACTTCTTATCCTACGTTTAGAGCCAATAAGCCAACATCCGGATTTATGTATCTGTCACATCATTACGCCGTCTGATAATAGCACAATCATTACTGCATTTTATGTACACTGCTTAACGACTTCTTATCCTACGCTTAGAGCCAATAAGCCTGCATCCGGACTTATGTATCTGTCACATCATTAAGCCATCTGATAATAGCACAATCACTACTGCATTTCATGTACACTGCGTAACGACTTCGTATCCTACGTTTAGAGCCAATAAGCCTACATCCGGATTTATGTATCTGTCACATCATTAAGCCATCTGATAATAGCACTATCATTACTGCATTTCATGTACAATGCTTAACGACTTTTTATCCTACGTTTAGAGCCAATAAGCCTACATTCGGATTTATGTATCTGTCACATCATTAAGCCATCTGATAATAGCACAATCACTAATTCATTTCATGTACACTGCGTAACGACTTCTTATCCTACGTTTAGAGCCAATTAGCCTACATCCGGATTTATGTATCTGTCACATTATTACGCTATCTGATAATAATAGCACAATCATTACTGCATTTCATGTACACTGTATAACGACTTCTTATCCTACGTTTAGAGCCAATAAGCCTGCATCCGGATTTATGTATCTGTCACATCATTAAGCCATCTGATAATAGCACAATCACTACTGCATTTCATGTACACTGCTTAACGACTTCATATCCTACGTTTAGAGCCAATAAGCCTGCATCCGGATTTATGTATCTGTCACATCATTAAGCCATCTGATAATAGCACAATCACTACTGCATTTTATGTACACTGCTTAACGACTTCTTATCCTACGTTTAGAGCCAATAAGCCTGCATCCGGATTTATGTATCTGTCACATCATTAAGCCATCTGATAATAGCACAATCACTACTGCATTTTATGTACACTGCTTAACGACTTCTTATCCTACGTTTAGAGCCAATAAGCCTGCATCCGGATTTATGTATCTGTCACATCATTACGCCATCTGATATAGTACGATCATTACTGCATTTCATGTAAACTTCTTAACGACCTCTTATCCTACGTTTAGAGCCAATAAGTCTACATCCGGATTTATGTATCTGTCACGCTATTACGCCATCTGATAATAGCACAATCACTACTGCATTTCATGTACACTGCGTGACGACTTCTTATCCTACGTTTAGAGCCAATAAGCCTACATCCGTATTTATGTATCTGTCACGTCATTACGCCATCTGTTAAGAGCACGATCATTACTGCATTTCATGTACACTACTTAACGACTTCTTATTCTACTTTTAGAGCCAATAAGCCTACATCCGTATTTATGTATCTGTCACATCATTAAGCCATCTGATAATAGGACAATCACTACTGCATTTCATGTACACTGCGTAATGACTTCTTATCCTACGTTTAGAGCCAATAAGTCTACATCCGGATTTATGTATCTGTCACGCTATTACGCCATCTGATAATAGCACAATCACTACTGCAATTCATGTACACTGCTTAACGACGTCTTATCCTACGTTTAGAGCCAATAAGCCTGCATCCGTATTTATGTATCTGTCACATCATTAAGCCATCTGATAATAGCACAATCACTACTGCATTTCATGTACACTGCGTAACGACTTCTTATCCTACGTTTAGAGCCAATAAGCCTACATCCGTATTTATGTATCTGTCACATCATTAAGCCATCTGATAATAGCACAATCACTACTGCATTTTATGTGCACTGCTTAACGACTTTTTAACCTATGTTTAGAGCCAATAAGCCTGCATCCGGATTTATGTATCTGTCACATCATTAAGCCATCTGATAATAGCATAATCACTACTGCATTTTATGTACACTGCTTAACGATTTCTTATCCTACGTTTAGAGCCAATAAGCCTACATCCGGATTTATGTATCTGTCACATCATTACGCCATCTGATAATAGTACGATCATTACTGCATTTCATGTACACGTCTTAACGACTTCTTATCCTACGTTTAGAGCCAATAAGCCTACATCCGGATTTATGTATCTGTCACATCATTACGCCATCTGTTAATAGCACAATCATTACAGCATTTCATGTACACAGCGTAACGATTTCTTATCCTACGTTTAGAGCCAATAAGCCTACATCCGGATTTATGTATCTGTCACATCATTACGCCATCTGTTAATAGCACAATCATTACTGCATTTCATGTACAAAGCGTAACGATTTCTTATCCTACGTTTACAGCCAATAAGCCTGCATCCGGATTTATGTATCTGTCACATCATTAAGCCATCTGATAATAGCACAATCACTACTGCATTTTATGTACACTGCTTAACGACTTCTTATCCTACGTTTAGAGCCAATAAGCCTGCATCCGGATTTATGTATCTGTCACATCATTTAGCCATCTGATAATAGCACAATCACTACTGCATTTTATGTACACTGCTTAACGACTTCTTATCCTACGTTTAGAGCCAATAAGCCTGCATCCGGATTTATGTATCTGTCACATCATTAAGCCATCTGATAATAGCACAATCACTACTGCATTTTATGTACACTGCTTAACGACTTCTTATCCTACGTTTAGAGCCAATAAGCCTGCATCCGGATTTATGTATCTGTCACATCATTACGCCATCTGATATAGTACGATCATTACTGCATTTTATGTACACTGCTTAACGACTTCTTATCCTACGTTTAGAGCCAATAAGCCTGCATCCGGATTTATGTATCTGTCACATCATTAAGCCATCTGATAATAGCACAATCACTACTGCATTTCATGTACACTGCGTAACGACTTCTTATCCTACGTTTAGAGCCAATAAGCCTACATCCGTATTTATGTATCTGTCACATCATTAAGCCATCTGATAATAGCACAATCACTACTGCATTTTATGTACACTGCTTAACGACTTCTTATCCTACGTTTAGAGCCAATAAGCCTGCATCCGTATTTATGTATCTGTCACATCATTAAGCCATCTGATAATAGCACAATCACTACTGCATTTTATGTACACTGCTTAACGATTTCTTATCCTACGTTTAGAGCCAATAAGCCTACATCCGAATTTATGTATCTGTCACATCATTACGCCATCTGTTAATAGCACAATCATTACTGCAATTCATGTACACTGCTTAACGACTTTTTATCCTACGTTTAGAGCCAATAAACCCACATCCGGATTTAAGTATCTGTCACATCATTACGCCATCTGATAATAGCACAATCATTACTGCATTTCATGTACACGGCTTAACTACTTCTTATCCTACGTTTAGAGCCAATAAGTCTGCATCCGGATTTATTTATTTGTCACGCCATTACGCCAACATGTGTTTGGCGTTTAAATGTTATTTCTGTTACTCGATTGTTGCTCAATAATGGGCGGAATTTGTTTTAATTGATGACCTTTTACATATTTTTAAACAGGTTTTTTATAATTAAAGAATAAATATGATACAACTCACAAATATAAAAACTTTGTTTTCATACGCGTTTCAACGACAACTAGTCGCCTTCCTCAGAGATGCTACACAAATTAAATTAAGCTCAAGTTAAGCTTAGATTTGTGTAGAATCACTGAGGATGATGACAAATTGTTGTTGAAAAGCGTATGAAAATAAACTTTCTATATTTGTGTGTTGTAGCATATTTATTCTTTAATTATAAATTTTACTCACAAGCCAGCTCGATTATTATTTATAGGTTTTTTATAGGATTTTTTTTTTTTTAAATGAATGTAGTTTTTAAGATACCTTTCTTCAAAACATGGTTTTGAAGTGTCGTCAATGACGAAACTTTATTTCTTTACAAACATTTATTTGATTCTAGACGGATAAAATTAATTCCTTGTCTCTAATTCAGACAAATCTGATAATACTTGTAACAAGTGTGAGGAATATCAACTCTGGGGTTTTACTTTTGTGTTTCCAACAGCATTTAAAACCTTGGAGTGGCGATGTAGAATATTTAAATATGTGCCTAAATGCAGTCCAGATGTCTTACCAAGTGGGCGGTGTGGTATATAATCAAAACCTGTACGTCACTGCAGGGTAATGTCTTACCAATTGGCGGTGATGTAGAGCATTTGAATCTATGCGTCATTCCAGTGTAGATATCTTACCAAGTGGCGGTGGCGTAGAACATTTGAGTTTGTGCGTCACTGCAGTGTAAATGTCTTACCAAGTGAGCAGTGGGATAGAATATTTGAATCCCGGGGTCAATTCATTGCAGATGTCTTATCAAGTGGGCGGTTGGTTACTGTATTTGAATCTATGCTTCAATGCATTGCTGATATCTTACCAAGCGGAAAGTGGGGTAGAATTCAAATATGTGCGTCAATTCAGAGCAGATGTATTACCAAGTGGGCGGTGGATAGACGAAATATGCAGTGTAGCTGTCCTACCAAGCGGGCGGTTGTACTTTTTGCCTCCTTAATACGTTTCCCGTTGTGTGTAGAACGTTTAACAAAAAACTATATTATTGATTTAAAAATGAAATGCAAGTAACAGAACAGTTTACTTATTGGAGATGAGTTTAAGGAAACCCAGTATGTACACTGTTGGGGATCTGTGGTTGACTCAGTCTGAATGGCGGTCAAGGAAAATTGTAAAATTAATAAGAGGTTACCTACTCTAGATAATCTAGTAATTACCTAACCTAAAAACTGTAAGGTAGGATCGCTCTAACTGACATAATGGTATCCTTAAATTGATGTAAAGTAGAAGGTGTCAATATCTTGACTGGCAGACAGAAGCAGTAATGTGAGTGGAAAATATATATTAAAGTGATTATCTACAGATTCTGTAATGGGGGGATTAAAGAAAAGTGAAATATCTAACTTATTTGGAGTTGGTTAAGAGTAAAATATCAAGAACCTAAGCACAAAGAGTTTCTCTCATATCTCTATTATACTTTCTCTCCAACCAAGGCGAGGCTTTTCCAAAGGATACTAGAGTAATTGCTTTCCTTGTTTGGTTCTTTCTTTCTTCTATCATGTGGCCTAACTTGTCTTTTTTTGTCATACTTCAGTGCTGTCAGCGTTTATAGTTTTCACAATTTTGTTATATAACTTTTTTATCCTATTTGATACTATTTGATTCCAAAGGATACTAGAGTAATTGCTTTCCTTGTTTGGTTCTTGCTTTCTTCCATTATGTGGTCTAACTTGTCTTTTTTTGTCATACTTCAGTGCTGTCAGCGGTTATAGTTTTGACAATTTTGTTATATATCTTTTTTATCCTATTTAATACTATTTGGATCCAAAGAATACTAGAGTAATTATTTTCCTTGTTTGGTCCTTGCTTTCTTCCATCATGTGGCCTAACTTGTATTTTTTTGTCATACTTCAGTGCTGTCAGCGGTTATAGTTTTGACAATTTTGTAATATATCTTTTTTATCCTAATTGATACTATTTGGTTCCAAAGGATACTAGAGTAATTACTTTCCTTGTTTGGTTCTTTCTTTCTTCCATCATGTGGCCTAACTTGTCTTTTTTTGTAAATGTGAATGATATTAATTGATATATTTAAGGTTATACAACTTAAAAAATAGTTAACTGTACACTAAAGGTAAATGCAGAAACATCTTATAAAAACATATTCTTCAGTACGAAATATACCCCGTTAGCAAATTAAAATTCACTTTAAGTTCCTAAATCCTGCAATAATTGAAGTTAACAATGTGCAATGTAGAAAGTAACATAACTTACTTGTAATAAAACCAGCTATTCCAAGCAACCATACGTGCCAATTAATTTAATTACATTAACCTCCAAATAACCTCTAAATGAGGTTTTTTTAAATTTGAATGTACTCGAGACACTTGGATATTTACGAATTCTGACGCATATATCGCTAACGAATTAATTTTTTTTCTTGACAGAATATGCAAACTACTCGAAGTTTTCATTTCAACAGAAATTGTAAACAATCTAATAAATTTTGGTTCGCATTTATAAGTTAAAGTTCCGTTCCATTAGCAGTTCAGAACTAGCGCAAACATTCAGTTCCTCTATAACTAATAACCCGTTCACAAGTAGACATATTGCCTCGCTGAAGTTGCAAGAAATATGGAGAGAAGCGCGTTCATATGTTAGTGTTATTACCTGTTGAGGCGGCGATAAAACCCGTCGCAGGAGGTTTATTACCAGCTGTTCACTTGATTGCAGTTTACAGTTGCTACAAATGTTGGTTTAGTCGATTAACTCTGCTTGCCATATAATGGTAAACTTCTCCAGGATAAACGATAGATAATATAAAGTTTGGTTATCTCTTTAAAATAGATTCTTATATTGATTTTTGTTTTTAATGCCGTTGCAAAATGTTTAAAATGCTGCTGTATAAAGTTATAAGTGCTATTTTACAACGTTTTATATGCTATTGTACAACATTTTATATGCTATTGTACAACGTTTTATATACTATTTTACAACGGTTTATATGCTATTGTACAACGTATTATATGCTATTTTGCAACGGTTAAATGCTATTGTACAACGTTTTATATGCTATTTTACAACGGTTTATATGCTATTGTACAAAGTTTTATATGCTATTGTGCAACGGTTTATATGCTATTGTACAACGTTTTATATGCTATTTTACAACGGTTTATATGCTATTATACAACGTTTTATATGCTATTGTGCAACGGTTTATATGCTATTGTACAACGTTTTATATGCTATTTTACAACGATTTATATGCTATTGTACAACGTTATATATGCTAATGTGCAACGGTTTATATGCTATTGTACAACGTTTTATATGCTATTTTACAACGGTTTATATGCTATTGTATAACGTTTTATATGCTATTTTACAACGGTTTATATGCTATTGTACAACCTTTTTATATGCTATTGTGCAACGGTTTATATGCTATTGTGCAACTTTTTATATGCTATTGTACAACGTTTCATATGCTATTTTACAATGATTTATATGCCATTGTACAACGTTTTATATGCTATTTTACAACGGTTTATATGCTATTGTACAACGTTTTATATGATATTTTACAACGGTTTATATGCTATTGTATAACGTTTTATATGCTATTTTGCAACGGTTTATATGCTATTGTACAACGTTTTATATGCTATTGAGCAATGGTTTATATGCTATTGTGCAACTTTTTATATGCTATTGTACAACGTTTTATATGCTATTTTACAACGATTTATATGCTATTGTACAACGTTTTATATGCTATTGTGCAACGGTTTATATGCTATTGTACAACGTTTTATATGCTATTTTACAACGGTTTATATGCTATTGTATAATGTTTTATATGCTATTTTACAACGGTTTGTATGCTATTGTACAACGTTTTATATGCTATTGTGCAACGGTTTATATGCTATAGTGCAATTTTTTATATGCTATTGTACAACGTTTTATATGCTATTGTGCAACGGTTTATATGCTATTGTACAACGTTTTATATGCTATTTTACAACGATTTATATACTATTGTACAACTTTTTATATGCTATTGTGCAACGGTTTATATGCTATTGTGCTACTTTTTATATGCTATTGTACAACTTTTTATATGCTATTGTACAACTTTTTATATGTTATTGTACAACTTTTTATATGCTATTTTACAACGTTTTGTATGCTATTGTACAACGTTTTATATACTATTTTACAACGGTTTATATGCTATTGTACAACGTTTTATATGCTATTGTGCAATGGTTTATATGCTATTTTACAACGGTTTATATGCTATTTTACAACGGTTTATATGCTAACGTATAACGTTTTATATGCTATTTTACAACGGCTTATACGCTATTGTGCAACGGTTTATATGCTATTGTACAACGTTTTATATGCTATTTTACAACGGTTTATATGCTATTGTACAACGTTTTATATGCTATTTTACAACGGTTTATATGCTATTTTACAACGGTTTATATGCTAACGTATAACGTTTTATATGCTATTTTACAACGGCTTATACGCTTTTGTGCAACGGTTTATATGCTATTGTACAACGTTTTATATGCTATTTTACAACGGTTTATATGCTATTGTACAACGTTTTATATGTTATTGTGCAACGGTTTATATGCTATTGTACAACGTTTTATATGCTATTTTACAACGGTTTATATGCTATTTTACAACGGTTTATATGCTATTGTACAACGTTTTATACGCTAATGTACAGCGGTTTATTATCTATTGTACAAAGTTTTATATGCTATTTTACAACGGTTTATATGTTATTTTACAACCGTTTATATGCTATTGTACAACGTTGTATATGCTATTATAAAGCGGTTTATATGCTATTGTACAACGTTTTATTTGCTTTTGTACAACGTTTTATATGTTATTTTACAACGGTTTATATTATATTGTACAACGTTTTATATGCTATTTTACAACGGTTTATATGCTATTGTATAACGTTTTATATGCTATTTTGCAACGGTTTATATGCTATTGTACAACGTTTTATATGCTATTGAGCAATGGTTTATATGCTATTGTGCAACTTTTTATATGCTATTGTACAACGTTTTATATGCTATTTTACAACGATTTATATGCTATTGTACAACGTTTTATATGCTATTGTGCAACGGTTTATATGCTATTGTACAACGTTTTATATGCTATTTTACAACGGTTTATATGCTATTGTATAATGTTTTATATGCTATTTTACAACGGTTTATATGCTAACGTATAACGTTTTATATGCTATTTTACAACGGCTTATACGCTATTGTGCAACGGTTTATATGCTATTGTACAACGTTTTATATGCTATTTTACAACGGTTTATATTCTATTGTACAACGTTTTATATGTTATTGTGCAACTTTTTATATGCTATTGTGCAACGGTTTATATGCTATTGTGCTACTTTTTATATGCTATTGTACAACTTTTTATATGCTATTGTACAACTTTTTATATGTTATTGTACAACTTTTTATATGCTATTTTACAACGTTTTGTATGCTATTGTACAACGTTTTATATACTATTTTACAACGGTTTATATGCTATTGTACAACGTTTTATATGCTATTGTGCAATGGTTTATATGCTATTTTACAACGGTTTATATGCTATTTTACAACGGTTTATATGCTAACGTATAACGTTTTATATGCTATTTTACAACGGCTTATACGCTATTGTGCAACGGTTTATATGCTATTGTACAACGTTTTATATGCTATTTTACAACGGTTTATATGCTATTGTACAACGTTTTATATGCTATTTTACAACGGTTTATATGCTATTTTACAACGGTTTATATGCTAACGTATAACGTTTTGTATGCTATTTTACAACGGCTTATACGCTATTGTGCAACGGTTTATATGCTATTGTACAACGTTTTATATGCTATTTTACAACGGTTTATATGCTATTGTACAACGTTTTATATGTTATTGTGCAACGGTTTATATGCTATTGTACAACGTTTTATATGCTATTTTACAACGGTTTATATGCTATTTTACAACGGTTTATATGCTATTGTACAACGTTTTATACGCTAATGTACAGCGGTTTATTATCTATTGTACAAAGTTTTATATGCTATTTTACAACGGTTTATATGTTATTTTACAACCGTTTATATGCTATTGTACAACGTTGTATATGCTATTATAAAGCGGTTTATATGCTATTGTACAACGTTTTATTTGCTTTTGTACAACGTTTTATATGTTATTTTACAACGGTTTATATTATATTGTACAACGTTTTATATGCTATTTTACAACGGTTTATATGCTATTGTATAACGTTTTATATGCTATTTTATAACGGTTTATATGCTATTGTACAACGGTTTATATGCTATTGTACAAGGGTTTATATGCTATTGTAGAACTTTTATATGCTATTTTTTAACTGTTTAAATCCTATTGTACAATGTTTTTAATGCCGTTGTACAACTGTACAATGTTTAAAATGTTATTGTACAATGTTTTGCTTTTCTACAAAAGTTTCAATGCTACTGTAAATTTTTTTAATGCCGTTGTTCATTGTTCAAGATCCTGCTGTACAATATTCAGGTGCTGTTTTACAATGGTTAAAATGTACTTTACATTGTTTTATAATCTATCGTACAATGGTTTAAATGATATTATACAAGTTTTCAATGCTATTGTACAAAAGTTTAAATTCTCTTTTAAAATAATGTAAATGCTATTGTACAATTGTTTAAATGCTATAGTATGAAGGTTTGAATGATGTCGTACAATGGTTTAAGTTCTATTGTACAAAGGTTTAGGGTAATCTACAAAGGTGTAAATTCTGATATACAATGGTTTGGTTTGAATGTTACTATACAATGGTTGAAATGCTATTGTACAATGGTTTAATTTCTGTTCTACAATGCTTTAATTTTGATGATATTGTACAATGGTTTATATGCTATTCTACAGGGGTTTAATTTATGTTCTACAGTGATTTGTTTTAAATGCTATTGTACAATGGTTTAAATGCTATTGTACAATGGTTTAAATTCTATTGTACAAAGCTTTAATGATATTCTACAAAGGTTTAAATTCCGTTCTGCAATGGTTTGGTAAAAATACAATTGCTCAAAGGTTTAGATGCTATTCTACAGTAGTTTAATTTCTGTTCTACAATGGTTTGGTTTAAATGCTATTGTGCAATGGTTTAAATGCTATTCTATATTGGTTTATATATAATTGAAACTAGGAAAATTTAAAATTAGGAATATTTACATATCAGTTCAAACTATAGAGCAAGTGCATAGAGCAGCTTAGTAAAAGTTAGTAAAATAACACGTATCTGTGTTTCCATTGAAGCTTGGAGAGTCCTTACTTAATCAATACTTTAAGTCACTCGGAAAGGCAAAACGTAATGGAGAGAAACTTTATAAATATAAAAGGCTCCCTTCAAGTTTGTGCTGGGAATAACGCCCTCATTACAAGAATTTACATAACAGAAGACATTCTTTTATAAATTATAAAATAAAGCTCATTTAGAAGTTACGCAGGAAAATAAGAATTAGGGAAACGCAAGACAATAAGGTCCTCTGCCTCGAGGAGTGTTCAATCAATGCTTACTTGGCTAGGAACATGTTAAAAATGAAGAACTCACCTAAGGTTTGGAAAACTACTGTCCCTTAAGGGGTGTTTTAGGGGTTTTAGGTGAACCGACCTAGCTATCATGGTGGCAGGCTTCTCCCGATCCACCCCCGACTACTTGCGCATGCAGATGAGTGATCCCAACTATCACAATGGACTCAAGAACGATGCACCACGCTCAACACATTGTGTATTGCCCGTAGAGAAGACATGCGCAGTGGGTTTTGAAAAGGTGAAGCGTAAGAATAAGCAAGATGGTGACCAAACATTAGAGCGTAGTAAGGTGTACCTGTCTTCTCGTTTATAAAGCACACATGATCCATAATGTTGGCGTTATCTTCAGTCTAGCGTGTGAAACCTCTACCCCCTCAAATCCGACCTCAAACTCTTGACTCGTTAGTTCGGTCCAAGTAGTGCAATCGTACTTTTATCCACTACCGGGTGGACTAGGCACTTAGTCCTAGACGGGCATAACCCACCCGTTAGACCTTGAGGAGTAATAGTCGGATGACAGTGAAATAAAAAAATAATACGATGAGCGTAACTATATGAAACACCAGATATGAAAGCAACCTCTAGAAGTCAACAGAGCTAATCTTATGATACTTGAAAACGTAATACGCAATGAACGAGAGAAAACGCCGTTTGCCAGTCCTACAGCACGGAGTTAGTCACGGTGCCAGGGAACAACCTCTGACTCGTAAGGCACGTCCGATGCGATACAGACAGAGCTGCTGTCGCAAGCTGGAGCCAATAATTTTCAACCCCACTCAAGGTCAGACCGATTATATGCGAAATGTAAATTTTGTCAACGTTATCTTAAGAAACACCTGGTATTTTTTCCTCAACGAAACCCATTTAAGTCAGGTGTACTCTTTCTATAATGAAAATTATTTTGTAACTCCTCGTGGTTTGTTGGAAAAGATACAAGTGGACTAAATTTCATGAAATACTTTTTCTCCCTTAAAATCAATCAACACCTCACTGATCAAGGAAAATGGCCTAGCAACCGTAACTGTCGACAGTTTTCATTGATCAGTCACTACTTCTATGAGATGAAAAACGTACCCTTGTATTTACCATCAAATTGTAACTCTCTACAAAGCCAAGTGTATCCCGAGATAACAGATCCATAAGTGTTTATGAATATAAAGAGCGATTATTTTGAAGCAACTAGAAGTTTAGCCAATGGAAGCTAGATAGATCTGTCTACAACAAGCACACTAGATGTACACAATCTCTACATTGCACCAAAAAACAAAAGAGAATGCAGTAAGAACTCCGCTCAAAGGGCACCATTACCATTTTTAAGAAACACAAACAAGATTTACTTCAAATAGTACTCCACGGTAAAGCCACTCCCACAAAACTTGCAGCAAGATCAGTTTACCACAACTTTTTTCAAATATCCGAAGATCTTATTGCCAAGTCCCCAGGACATTCTAAAAGGAATACTAAGATTAGTCTAGTTGGTTTAGGGGGTGTAAGCTAGCAGGGGCTCAAGTAACGCTGAATCTGATATAGCGACATTTTTTTTAAAGGTCATCTTAGATATAGTGAGGCCGCGACCAGCTAACGTTACTGGAAGGCACGACGCCGAATGCCAGAACCCTTGTTGGATAACAGGGGCATAGGTTAGCCTAAAACCCGTTTGGTGGTGTACATTCATAACAGGCATGGTTTTAATGGCTGTCCTCTATATATCTAGTAATAGAAATGTACTTGAAAACAATGAAAAGGAGTTATTGATAATTTATATTCCCATATCTGTGTACCATTGTAATCTAATACCATTATAGGTGGCAAGGTTTTCTGCATCACCTAACCCTATAAAAAATCTCCTGATCGTCTGTCAATTGTAACCTGGTATTACAGTACTTCATCCGCAAAAGGTATTCGCCAATACATAAAATAGAGGAGTGTCAAAGTGAATAATAGATTTGGTGTCTTTGCCAAACCATTTACATGTTAATCAGTCTCTTGTAAAATATGACACTATATAGTGAGATTATATCGACATATACCAATCTATATATACCATTATATTGAAATAATTTTATGTTAATAATAACAATATTATTATTGGTAATAATGATAATCTAACTCCTTCCAGTGTCATGGTTATTCTACTTCACACGATTTCGGAGAGTCCTAATGAAATTCGTAAGTCACAAAGGGTTCTGATTAACACAATTTAATTTGTCTCGTTTTGGAAAATCTCAATCGATTTCGTAGGTTACCTAGGGTTCTGATTAACAGAAATTCCATTGTCTCGTTTTGGAAAATCTTATTTGATTTCGTAGATCACAGAGAGCTCTGATTGGTGCGATTACTAATAATGCGTTTTGAAGAATCTCTATCAATTTCTTAGGCCGTATAGAGTCATGATTGTCACAATATCTTTTAACGCGTTTCGAGAACATTCATCGAAATCGGAGTACATAGAAACTTGTAAATGACATAGAAAGTTTTCCTAAACGCCTCGAGAGACATATAGGTAAAAATTGTAAGATCGCCAGAAACCTAATAAACTCAAAAAATATATAATTATATTAGAAATACAAACATTATAGTTAGGCATGTAGTAATGATTCAAATATTCTTGATAGTTCTGCTATTGGTTGTATGTTCGCATCTCCAGTTCAAACTGATTAGTTTGTAACGCCATTGATTTAACTGTTATATGTCATTCCGACACTTGAATATCCATTGTGTTATCAATTATATACGCCTCTCAGATAATAGACTTGCAATATTAATGCTATCTATTATGTAGAAAATACTTTGGGACAAGAAAAAGTAATAGAATTCGCAATATGTTGAGGAGTAACAAAATAATAATCACTCCTACCATTTGCACTAATGAAAGTTATCAAATGATAACATATGATTTCTTGTAACAGCTGATTTTGTAATATACGTTATGTTGTAGAACAGCTTTTTTAATCGTAGATTATTTGTTACATTATTTATTGTACATTGTTATCGAAAAAGGTTATTATTATATAGTATTGATTAGTTACTAAATATATTATTTTAATTAAATTTTGATAAAACTCAATATAAAAAATTCAATATACGATGACAAAAAGCTATGTACTTTTAGTCTACTTTTCGAAATGAAAAGAGCATTAGATTTATATATAAGAAAGTAAATCGTAGTTATATATCAGGAAAAGGCTACAAACGACTTTTTTATGAATGATTTTGCATAAAAAAAGTGAAACATAATATAATGATTTTAACGTGAGCTAATCGGTTGACGTGAGGGCCTCTTACAACACGTGATCACGTGATAAGTTTAGTTCAAACTTCACAAGATAGGGTCAAGTCACAGATCAATCAATTATCAAACGTGAGGAACATTTTTTATACTTTTTTTTACTATAACAAACCTATCCTATTCGGACACTTTGAAACTATATTTATAGCTAAATATATTTTTTTGATATTTTAATGTAAATATTTCATACGTCTTGTATAAGTAATTTCACTTTTTAAATTTCGTCTATTAGTTCACACTCGCCTATACATATATATATCGCAATATGTATTCTTGTGTATTGATAAAGAACATAAGTCAAAATACAAATACAAGAATTATAATTGAATTTACAATTCAAAGCTTTTCGTTGGCTAACAGTACCAACATCATCAGGAATAAAAAACAATTAAAATTAACATACGTGCAAATTAGATCAAATAAATATATATATATATATATATATATATATATATATATATATATATATATGTATATATATATATATATATAACTTTCACTATATGTACTTGAACAAGAATCTAATTTGGTATTTATGCGAGTTAACTTTCAAAGATTGATAGTATCTCCATTACCGAGCATCACTGATCGGAGGTTGTAGTAGACTCTACTTCAGTCTACTACAACCCCCGGTCAGTGATGTTCGATAACGGAGATACTATCAATCTCTGAAAGTTAACTCGCATATATAACAAGTAAGATTCTTGTTTAAGTAATATAGTGAAAGTGATCAATGAATACAAGAAAACGGTGTAGAAAAGTTAAATATATATATATATATATATATATAAGTAGAGTATGCGCGGGTTGAGATGGGACACTTGGCCCCCCCAAATTTTCGAAAAAACCCAGCCTTCAGGCGGTCTTACGTCATTAACCCTTTAAATCAGAACCATCAACGCTAACCTCTCGGCTAACTTGTCCAAACAATAGGGACGCTTTTATTTGTGCTATATGACCAAACGACTATTGTCGTTAGTCTTCTTGCATGATAGTTTGGAGCTCATTGATCTCAAAGGGTTGAAAGGGTTGAAAGGTTTAAACGAAAGGGTTGAAAGGGTTAAATGAAAGGGTTGAAAGGGTTAAATGAAAGGGTTGAAAGGGTTTAACGAAAGGGTTGAAAGGGATTGAAGTCCAAATTGACCTGATGTCAAAAATCGTCGTATTCGTTCCTTCTGCGCCCTGTCTTGAGGAAATAATGTCTTTAGGCGTAATGTAATCAACATGCTAGTACTGTATGAACTTGTTTACTTCCAAGCTTAATTGTTTTGATTTGGTTAATTCTTTATTATTTATAATTCTTATAAATCAAATGAATATAAATATAATATTGGAGTTTGTTTTACTATTTTATTTTTCTAAAACAAGACTTTTGACTCGTTATATGAAATATATTCTCGTTTAAAAGACAGTAAGTTATACACTGTGTATAAACACTGATATTTCAACACGAAAATATAAATGACATTATTTGCAAGTAAAACACATAATACAGGAGTATGTTACATCTAAGTATAAATTAAATGGCCATTAAGTTTTAATCATTCAATTAGAATATATAGTATTGTATTTTTTTAATTAATGAAATTAAACTTTATAAATAGAATATAAGAAAAGTCAATTATTTACGTGATTCTGAACTTTTGTTGATAAAAATAGAGCAATTCCTAATCCAGAGGTATCAGACAGAGGGTGGTGGAGTGGTGCCTTAGTTAGCCTATATTAATTTACCCGATGACGCCGTATTCGAAACCCCTTAAAAAATCTGGTACCTCTCTTATCCAAACGCCTTAGGTCTTGTCACTGCCTCCCAAACGCCTCAGGTCTTGTCACTGCCTCTCAAACGCCTCAGGTCTTGTCACTGCCTCTCTTATCCAAATGCCTCAGGTCTTGTCACTGACTCCCAAACGCCTCAGGTCTTGCCACTGCCTCCCAAACGTCTCAGGTCTTGTTATTACTGTATTCAACAGATACTGATTCTGTACCTCCCCTATCCAAACGCCTCAAGTCTTGTCCGATACCTCCCTGGTCTTTGACTTAACCCGATACGGACTTGCTACTCATTTCTTACCCTTAACCGTGGATGGTAAAGATCTTGCTCGGTTATTTACGTAGTCCTGTCCTTAGGTACTAATGAGCACTGTATATCAAGCTCGAGAGACTACTATAGCCATGCAATGTGTGGAAAGAGTACAGAGGTATCCTATATGTAGAAAACACATCATTTGAGTTACATTAAATTCATACTTGTGAGTCATCAATGTCAGTATTACTTTAAAATACACATTTTACTATTACTTCCCTCAAAATACACTTGAAGCAATACATACATCGACGAGTATTCATTCTGGTGTAAATTCGAAGCAGTGTGAGAGAGTATATAACAAGCTGGATATCTTATAAAAATTCACAACTTACCTTCCTTCTGTCCAAGCTGGATTACAATGGAATTACTGCAAAAAGAATATGCTTCTTTCTGGATCGTTCAGGCAGCATCCTACATACGTTTGTAGGATCCCCAGTAGGCCTACATAAAAGGTTTTATTGTATAATAACAGGACATACAGAATTGATGGCATAACCTTTAAGTACACTCAATTGAATACTTTAATAAGAGACGTTCAGGATATTATATATGTTGCCCATTTTAGAGAAAAATATAATGCATAAAGAAGACAGCTGACGTCCCCAGTAGGTCTACATATCAGGCTTTATTGTGTTTATTAATTTTGTGAAAGTTAGTATAAATTTTACTTTCAATAGTATTAAACGTGAGATGTTCAACTTATTGGTGTGTTAACATGTTTTATTATCAGATTACCTTATATAATGTAAATATAAACATTCACATTTTGTAGTGCTATCGATTTTACTATCAAGATATTACATGAGCACAAGATTATCTTAATTTTTTTTGCCTTTGTTTACGGAAAAATTAATTTCATGCCAGTGACAGTTTTTTGTGTAATATTCTCATGATAGTAGAATCGTTCAGAGCAATCTATACTAGAACATGTGTTTATTAATTTTGTGAAAGTTAGTATAAATTTTACTTTCAATAGTATTAAACGTGAGATGTTCAACTTATTGGTGTGTTAACATGTTTTATTATCAGATTACCTTACAAAATGTAAATATAAAAACTCACATATTGTAGTGCCATGCATTTTACTATCAAGATAATACATGAGCACAAGATTATCTTAATTTTTTTTTGCCTTTGTTTACGGAAAAATTAATTTCACGCCAGTGACAGTTTTTTGTGTGTTATTCTCATGATAGTAGAATCGTTCAGAGCAATCTATAATAGAACATGTGTTTATTAATTTTGTGAAAGTTAGTATAAATTTTACTTTAAATAGTAAAAAACGTGAGATGTTCAACTTATTGGTGTGTTAACATGTTTTATTATCAGATTACCTTACATAATGTAAATATAAACATTCACATTTTGTAGTTCTATCGATTTTACTATCAAGATAATACATGAGCACAAGATTATCTTAATTTTTTTGCCTTTGTTTACGGAAAAATTAATTTCTCGCCAGTGACAGTTTTTTGTTTGTTATTCTCATGATAGTAGAATCGTTCAGAGCAATCTATACTAGAACATGTGTTTATTAATTTTGTGAAAGTTAGTATAAATTTTACTTTCAATAGTATTAAACGTGAGATGTTCAACTTATTGGTGTGTTAACATGTTTTATTATCAGATAACCTTACATAATGTTAATACAAAAATCCACATATTGTAGTGCAATCGATTTTACTATCAAGATAATACATGAGCACAAGATTATCTTAATTTTTTTTGCCTTTGTTTACGGAAAAATTAATTTCACGCCAGTGCCAGTTTTTTGTGTGTTATTCTCATGATAGTAGAATCGTTCAGAGCAATCTATACTAGAACATGTGTTTATTAATTTTGTGAAAGTTAGTATAAATTTTACTTTCAATAGTATTAAACGTGAGATGTTTAACTTATTGGTGTGTTAACATGTTTTATTATCAGATTACCTTACATAATGTAAATACAAAAATCTACATATTGTAGTGCTATCGATTTTACTATCAAGATAATACATGAGCACAAGATTATCTTAATTTTTTTTGCCTTTGTTTACGGAAAAATTAATTTCATGCCAGTGACAGTTTTTTGTGTAATATTCTCATGATAGTAGAATCGTTCAGAGCAATCTATACTAGAACATGTGTTTATTAATTTTGTGAAAGTTAGTATAAATTTTACTTTCAATAGTATTAAACGTGAGATGTTCAACTTATTGGTGTGTTAACATGTTTTATTATCAGATTACCTTACAAAATGTAAATATAAAAACTCACATATTGTAGTGCCATGCATTTTACTATCAAGATAATACATGAGCACAAGATTATCTTAATTTTTTTTGCCTTTGTTTACGGAAAAATTAATTTCACGAAAGTGACAGTTTTTTGTGTGTTATTCTCATGATAGTAGAATCGTTCAGAGCAATCTATACTAGAACATGTGTTTATTAATTTTGTGAAAGTTATTATAAATTTTACTTTCAATAGTATTAAACGTGAGATGTTCAACTTATTGGTGTGTTAACATGTTTTATTATCAGATTACCTTACAAAATGTAAATACAAAAATCCACATATTGTAGTGCAATCGATTTTACTATCAAGATAATACATGAGCACAAGATTATCTTAATTTCTTTTGCCTTTGTTTACGGAAAAATTAATTTCACGCCAGTGCCAGTTTTTTGTGTGTTATTCTCATGATAGTAGAATCGTTCAGAGCAATCTATACTAGAACATGTGTTTATTAATTTTGTGATAGTTAGTATAAATTTTACTTTCAATAGTATTAAACGTGAGATGTTTAACTTATTGGTGTGTTAACATGTTTTATTATCAGATTACCTTACATAATGTAAATACAAAAATCCACATATTGTAGTGCTATCGATTTTACTATCAAGATAATACATGAGCACAAGATTATCTTAATTTTTTTTGCCTTTGTTTACGGAAAAATTAATTTCATGCCAGTGACAGTTTTTTGTGTGTTATTCTCATGATAGTAGAATCGTTCAGAGTAATCTATACTAGAACATGTGTTTATTAATTTTGTGAAAGTTAGTATAAATTTTACTTTCAATAGTATTAAACGTGAGATGTTCAACTTATTGGTGTGTTAACATGTTTTATTATCAGATTACCTTACAAAATGTAAATATAAACATTCACATATTGTAGTGCCATGCATTTTACTATCAAGATAATACATGAGCACAAGATTATCTTAATTTTTTTTGCCTTTGTTTACGGAAAAATTAATTTCACGCCAGTGACAGTTTTTTGTGTGTTATTCTCATGATAGTAGAATCGTTCAGAGCAATCTATAATAGAACATGTGTTTATTAATTTTGTGAAAGTTAGTATAAATTTTACTTTCAATAGTATTAAACGTGAGATGTTCAACTTATTGGTGTGTTAACATGTTTTATTATCAGATTACCTTACAAAATGTAAATATAAAAATTCACATATTGTAGTGTCATGCATTTTACTATCAAGATAATACATGAGCACAAGATTATTTTAATTTTTTTTGGCTTTGTTTACGGAAAAATTAATTTCACGCCAGTGCCAGTTTTTTGTGTGTTATTCTCATGATAGTAGAATCGTTCAGAGCAATCTATACTAGAACATGTGTTTATTAATTTTGTGAAAGTTAGTATAAATTTTACTTTCAATAGTATTAAACGTGAGATGTTTAACTTATTGGTGTGTTAACATGTTTTATTATCAGATTACCTTACATAATGTAAATACAAAAATCCACATATTGTAGTGCTATCGATTTTACTATCAAGATAATACATGAGCACAAGATTATCTTAATTTTTTTGCCTTTGTTTACGGAAAAATTAATTTCACGCCAGTGACAGTTTTTTGTGTGTTATTCTCATGATAGTAGAATCGTTCAGAGCAATCTATACTAGAACATGTGTTTAATAATTTTGTGAAAGTTATTATAAATTTTACTTTCAATAGTATTAAACTTGAGATGTTCAACTTATTGGTGTGTTAACATGTTTTATTATCAGATTACCTTACATAATGTAAATATAAACATTCACATTTTGTAGTTCTATCGATTTTACTATCAAGATAATACATGAGCACAAGATTATCTTAATTTTTTTTGCCTTTGTTTACGGAAAAATTAATTTCACGCCAGTGCCAGTTTTTTGTGTGTTATTCTCATGATAGTAGAATCGTTCAGAGCAATCTATACTAGAACATGTGTTTATTAATTTTGTGAAAGTTAGTATAAATTTTACTTTCAATAGTATTAAACGTGAGATGTTTAACTTATTGGTGTGTTAACATGTTTTATTATCAGATTACCTTACATAATGTAAATACAAAAATCCACATATTGTAGTGCTATCGATTTTACTATCAAGATAATACATGAGCACAAGATTATCTTAATTTTTTTGCCTTTGTTTACGGAAAAATTAATTTCACGCCAGTGACAGTTTTTTGTGTGTTATTCTCATGATAGTAGAATCGTTCAGAGCAATCTATACTAGAACATGTGTTTAATAATTTTGTGAAAGTTAGTATAAATTTTACTTTCAATAGTATTAAACGTGAGATGTTTAACTTATTGGTGTGTTAACATGTTTTATTATCAGATTACCTTACATAATGTAAATACAAAAATCCACATATTGTAGTGCTATCGATTTTACTATCAAGATAATACATGAGCACAAGATTATCTTAATTTTTTTTGCCTTTGTTTACGGAAAAAATTAATTTCATGCCAGTGACAGTTTTTTGTGTAATATTCTCATGATAGTAGAATCGTTCAGAGCAATCTATACTAGAACATGTGTTTATTAATTTTGTGAAAGTTAGTATAAATTTTACTTTCAATAGTATTAAACGTGAGATGTTCAACTTATTGGTGTGTTAACATGTTTTATTATCAGATATCCTTACATAATGTTAATACAAAAATCCACATATTGTAGTGCAATCGATTTTACTATCAAGATAATACATGAGCACAAGATTATCTTAATTTTTTTTGCCTTTGTTTACGGAAAAATTAATTTCACGCCAGTGACAGTTTTTTGTGTGTTATTCTCATGATAGTAGAATCGTTCAGAGCAATCTATACTAGAACATGTGTTTATTAATTTTGTGAAAGTTAGTATAAATTTTACTTTCAATAGTATTAAACGTGAGATGTTCAACTTATTGGTGTGTTAACATGTTTTATTATCAGATTACCTTACATAATGTAAATATAATAATTCACATATTGTAGTGCCATACATTTTACTATCAAGATAATACATGAGCACAAGATTATCATAATGTTTTGCTTTTTGTTTACGGAAAAATTAATTTTACGCTAGTGACAGTTTTTTTTCTTGTAACCTGTTATTCTAATGATAGTAGAATCGTGCAGAGTAATCTTTACTAGAACATGTGTAAATGACAAAAAATATTAAGTAGCTTTACGTGCTTTTTTAATGTAGCTATAAGGCAGTGAGTCATACTCACCCTCTCTTTTCCTCTTTAATCCTGTTATTTTAAAGTATTTTAATTCCGCGACAGTAACCATATTTTCATTTCATTTACATTAATTTTGTCAGTTTAAATTCTAAAGTTAACTGGTTTTCATTGAAAAATATATAGTCTACATAGGTTAAACACAATATTAGCAATTTCTAATGTTGCATATTGACATTATAAAATAAATCTGTAACAAATTTATATAAAATATATTTATAAGCTGAATTAATTAGTTGCTAGTTGTTGTTTCATACTAAGTCAATGGAAGGGTTGTTGATTTACACGGAGGCTACCATTTCTTAACAAAATTGACCTGATGATGTCAGAAAAAAACGTCGTACCTTGTGTACCCTATGCTTCCTTTCTTGTGTGATAGGTCTCTACCTGTTTCGTCCTGAATAAATGTTTGTACTAAGTCAATTAGTTTCAATGCTGTTAATTTCGGTAATGGATGGGAGTATAAGAATTAATACCTTTTTAATTTTAATTTTTCTTTATTTTTCCAAACACATAATACAGAATGTTCAATTTAGTAAATCAGTTTATTAAGCTTTTGAATTTCTCTGTTATTGAAACAAAATTAAATACATATATTATTCAACTCAAAATGATCATTTCCTTCGAAATACATTTCGGATTAGATTTTTAAAAATAACACAAACACACGTATCTGGTACATTGCAAGATGTGTAAACTGACCATGGACAAGCCGTGTAGTGCTGTCTTGTTGTATCGTACTCTGCCAAACCATGCCTCTCCATTAAAGACGTTGCTTCCCTGATGTAATAATGAGCCAAGGTTTTCCCACACGTACATAGCTTAGGGTTAGCTAAAAGTATTTCGATGTCTTCGTGTGCTGCCAACATAGTGATACGGTTATAAATATTCACGCGTATTTATACATCTCTAGGATTACTTTCTCTTAGGCTTTAGACCTATCAAACTGTCTACAGTACTAAGTTATGAATTACATTATACATTTTGTTTATTCTATTTCAGTTTATGGTAATATCTCTTATTATAACAAAATTCAAATCTATTATTTACTCCGTTTTATTCTTAATAGAATATCTTAATTCTAACTTAAATATCGTATAGAAACTAACAATCTTTGTGATTAAGTATTTTTGTATTTCAAAAATTATAAGAATCTATTGTCATACTAAAAATGTTCAACCAAAGTATCTATAATAGAAATCTACTTTCTATTTGTATATAGAGTAAAATGATTTCTACGATAAATCTATTTTCAGATAAATGTTTAGTGAAAGTTTTCAACAATATCTGTAGGATATGATGGAAAACAACTTTCTATTCCATTTGTAATCTTCAAGGACTTTGAATAAGATATACCATCAAAGAATTAATAATCTTTATTGAAAATAAGTTTATTTTATATTTAAATCATAACCATAAAAATAGAGATTTCTTGTGATAAATAATAACATAATCCTTTAATCAGAACTTTCTTTGTTTTTTTTTATGAAATACATCTTGTTTATTATATTTTAGCTTATTGTAATACCTTTTATTAAATTGTTTTTAATTTTATTTATTTTTCTAAACACATAATACAGAATGTTCAATTTAGTAAATCAGTTTATTTCACTTGATCCAAAACCTTTTAAATTTCTCTCTGTTACATCTAAACGTTTTATTTCATAAAGTTCACTTGTATATGCAGTTCTTAAATCATATCCAACTGATAGAGGTAAACATCTTTGTGGAGCAAATTCGTATTTTGATAACATAAAGTATTTCAACTTGACGTTTATTAATTCAATTAGGTATTATATATTTATTTATGGTAAATTTATACAAATAACTCAACAAATTATGTGAATCAAATTTACGATATTATTTTTAAAATGAAAGAAAGAACTTTCATTTTGTTTACATTTTATTTATTTCAATGGAACAAGGAGAAAAATAACAATTTAAAATAATATAACAAATCAATATAATAAACTTCAGTTTCCACTTTATTCACTTTAAGACATCTCCAAAGTTTTAATCATTCAATTAGAATATATATTATATTTATTTTTTAATTAAAGAAATTAAACTTTATAAATAGAATATTAGAAACGTCTATTATTTACAAAATACCTGATTCTGAACTTTCATAAACTTATTATTGATAGAAAACAACTTCTTTTCAATCAAAATACCAAGTAAGTAATAATAATTGTATTCTACTAAAGTTAATCAATAAAAATACTCACTGTATTAGTGTTCAGAAAAAGCTCCTCTTCGCTCTTCGAAAAAACTCATTCTGTTATTTTCAAATCAACTGTTCGTTCTTTTTTAGATTTAACAAAAAGCTTCTTTCCTATAATAGCTTCTAAATCTTGATCATTTGAAAATAAAGTAGTATAACGTTTTGGTAGATAGGCATGAACAGTTTCTCCCTTATTGATAAATGTTACTAATATTGCATGACCGTATTTCGCTTCTACTATTCTTGCTTCTTTATCACGTATGGTTCCCCTAACGTAAATGATTGAATAGACACTGTGTCTACACTTGTTGACAAATTGAATTTTTCAATAAGATTTGACATGCTTATGCTCTCTTCTGCAGTTCACGACACAAACTGAATAAATATTTCTCTGGTTGTTAAATTTAAACCTTCTGGTTGTAATTAATTTGTTTTGATCATTTCAAATTTTCCAAGAATAAAAATTCTTTCAAACTTTCCTAATGTGTTTTTAACTGCTTCTTAAAATTCCCTAACTATTATTTTAATTGACTTGTTTATTAACAATCTTTCAAAATTTTCAAAGTTGTTTTTTAAATATAACATTAACGACTTGTTTTCAATATCCTAATTTGAAAAAACATTAACGACTTGTTTACAATATTCTAATCTGAAAAAGTTATAAAAGATAGTGAAACCAAAACTCAGTTTTAATTTCTTCTTTGCTGTATTTGGGTGTGTACTATTTTATTGAAATGGCTGTATATCTTGTTTCGAATACGGAAAAGTATGTTAAAAAGTATCGTATTAATGGAACTAGGTTTCTTTTTAAATTCAATTTACCGCCAACTAATGTCAATGAAATTGACTGGGTTAGACATGGACTTAATGATATAATTGATTCAATGAAAATTAATGCGACTGATCAAGATCAACTCGGTTTCACTTTGTCAAGTTTGAATTTTAAAAACCGAGAACTGGGGTATGTTTCATTTCGCCCGGCTTCTCAAATTAATTCTGATATGTTATTTCAGATATTTGGAGGGATTATTCAAAGTAATTCACCTGGTTTTAGTTCAACCGATACTGTCGAGATTACCTGTACTAGAGTAAGGGTTCCACTCGGATGAGGGCACATAAGAACAGGATTTTTCAACAATTTCGACGAGAAGGGGAATCGTGGTTATAAAAAATTCCGATTCTCTTTGTTTCCCATGTTCAATTGTAGTTCCAAAAGCAATAGTTGATAAAGATATCGAATATTCAGCAATAAGACTAAACCGTCGAAACAGACAAACTATAAAAGCACAGCAGTTAATGACTGACGCTAAAGTACAGATATTAGACACAAACTTGGGAATAAAAGAGTTACAACAAAACTTTCTCAATGAATATAAAATGCCATTATATAAAATTGGAACTTGTGATAAAATAAATTACAATCAGAATAACAGCACATTAATTTTTAATAATAGAACATTTAAACATAGCAAAATAAAACAAAAAATTGTTGCTGTTTACATAAACGTTACAAATATGAGTTAAAAATGTAAAGATAGCAACAAAAAATATATAATTAAAATTCTTATCATTTTAAAAATACTGCTGTTTACAAAAATCTACAAATCTGGTTTGTATGCCTATAGGGGAGTCCGCCAGATAAAATAATGGACAACGCATCAAAGGTTATACCTCTTGGGTGATTTGGAAATTAACCTATAAAAGTTCGTATTTTTTAAAATCAATCACATTTCTAAAATGGATCTGAGCTATGCTATTGCAAATGAATTACATAAACCGGCTAGAAGACATTTCAAAACTAGACGTGTAACCTTGAAGGGCATTCACGATTTATATCAGGCAGACTTGGTAGAAATGATTCCTTATGCTAAACGAAACAGAGGATACAAATACTTACTCACTATGATTAATTGTCTTACAAAATTTGCGTTTGCGCTTCCTTTAAATTCGAAAACAGGTGTCGAAGTGGCTTCTGCTCTAGATAGTGTTTTGAAAAATCATCGAATGAATTATTTTCAAACAGACCAAGGTAAAGAATGGTTCAACGTTCATGTTCGAAATTTAATGAAAAAATACAATATTAATCACTATACTACTTATTTGATAATACTATTTGATGTATTATTTGTGGACCTTCTAATTGCGGGAAAACAAATGTAGTATTCAATTTATTGTTTGAACCCAATGGGTTGAAGTTTGCTAATGTGTATGTGTTTTCAAAATCATTACATCAGTCAAAGTATAAACTTTTAGAAAAGGTTTTCTCAGATTCTGAAATCGGCTACTTTTCATACTCAGACAACCAAAGTGTACTTGAACCCAATGACGTAAGACAAAATTCCGTAGTAATATTCGATGATGTTGCTTTTGAGAAACAAGACAATATTAGAAAATATTTTTCAATGGGTCGTCACAATAATGTCGCACTTTCTATTTAGGTCAATCGTACAGTCAAATTACAAAACAATTGATTCGTGATAATACGAACTTTTTAGTTATATTTAAACAAGACGACATCAATATAAAACATATTTATAATAACCACGTGACTCCTGACATTAAAATATCTGTTTTGAAAGACATCTGTGCTGAGGCATGGAAAAATATTTACGGCTTTGTTGTAATAGATAAAGACAGTGAAAAAGATCAAGGTCGTTACAGAATCAGACTCGATTGTTTTGTAAAAGATTTATTTTAAATGTATTCACTTGTTCACTATCAGTTTACAACATGACGCCTAACGAAGATCAAGTTATCCTTGAGATATCTAGATTGAAAGTGGCTATAAAGAGAAAATACCGTGAAATAAGATTCGGTGATGTGGAAAGGGAAGGAGTAATGACTAAAAAATACAGTCCCCTTATTATGGAAATTTCGAAATTACGGAAAGATAAACCTGAGAATGAAGAAATAAAACTTGAGCCAATTACATCACACTCTATGCCTCTAAAAGAATCATCTAGTGTAAAAGAGTTAATGACTACTCCAAAGGACAAGAAGAATACAAAGAGACTTTAAATACAACCTTTTCGAATCAACTCACACTTTTGTACATGACAAAAATGATTAACGACTCGAATCTGATAGATAATGTATATGGACCGAGAATAGAAGGTAATGTTCTTATGGTCGGAGATAAAGAGATTCAGTTTGCCGAAGATGGTGACATTATTATCGCAGGAGAAAATTACAACGGTACCGAAGGACTTTATGAATTATTGTTTATGCGTATACCAAGAAAAATATATACGGACGAAGATGTAGAAGATTATAGAATAATTTGTAAAAAAACTCATGCTCATAAAGTGAATTACAGTTTTAGAAATATTATAAATCGCGATTTTAGAAAAGATAAATACAAAAATATTATTCATTATCTGTTTCCGCCGAAAAGGATTGGTAAAGGATACGCTTATTGGGATAATCCTAACGAATTATGTGATATGCCGAGACTTTTACTGTGTTCTTACGAAGCTGGTCATACAGGCCATAGAAACGAAATAGCGTCTGTTATAGAAGAGCTGAGGGAAGCGGGGATTATAAAAGGATGGGGTAATAAGAAAATTAGAACACTGATAAAATGAGCGTCGATAAGTTTGGACGTTATTCTAAGCCTAAAGTCGGAGACCCTGTTTCTGAAAATGACATTGTTAATATGCAAACGCTTAAACGGGATTGTTTGACATTCGATAGTTCGAAGAACAAATACTACGCTAATGAACTTCCTTTAGGCGGTCTAGGTGAAACTAAAGATATGAACGATGCAGTAACTAAAAAATATATCGAATCTTTTGTTCCCAAAAGTTGTTTAACTTTCAATACCGATAACAATTCATATTTTGCCAATGGTGTTTTGCTGGGTGGATTGGGTGAGCCTAATATCAGAGATGATGCAGTGACCAAAGCTTATCTCGAGAAAACGTGTTTAACTTTCGATAATGTAAAGAACAAATACTATACTAACGGTTTTGCTATAGGAGGTTTAGGAAAACCTACTGGTAGAAACGATGCTCTGTCTAAAAAATACCTTGAATCATTTATTCCGAAAGCTTGTTTGATATTCAATGACGAAAAGAATCAATACTATGCTAATGGTATTCAATTGGGTGGATTGCGGGAACCTATAAACACTGACGATGCGGTAACGAAGGGATATCTGGAAAAGTTAATTCCAGTTAAAATCGGAAATACGTTTTTCTTTGCTAATCATCGTTTGCGCGATATAGATGCTCCAGAATTGCAGGGAGACGCAGTTAACTTAAAATACTTGGTAGATAATGCTCTTCTTATAAGTGGAAAAGAATATGACCGACGATTTAAACGTATAAGTCACGTGGGATCTGGTAAAGAACCAAATGACGTAGTAGTTTTCTCACAGTTTCACAGTAGGGGTAAAAGACGTACGCGTCGTCGAAACCGTCGTACTCCTCATGACTTGAAACAGCTAGTAAAAAAACTTAAGGGTAAAGGATTATACCTTAAACCATATAAGGGTCGTGGAGGAAAAAAACAAAAATAAAGAAATAATTAAATCGATTCCTATCAGACCATTGACAAATATTGAATTTAAAAGATATGCAAAAGTACTAAACATACCTTGGTTCAAAGGAGTTTATATGAGAGATACTCTACCATTACGTGCATTGAAAAATGAATCGGGCATTGTAAATTTAGACAGTGTTATTGGAGTTGGCACTCATTGGGTTTGTTACAAAAAAAATGGTAAATCAGTAGAGTACTTTGATAGTTTCGGAAATTTGAGACCACCCCTTGAACTAGCAAAATATTTCGGTAGGAATGCTAATGTACGCTATAATTACAAGAGATACCAGAAAATCAATTCAGTTATTTGTGGACATTTGTGTCTAAAGTTTCTGACGTCATGAGTATAGTTTTATCAGGAAATACATCTGTTTTATCTAATGACTTTTTTCCTCCGTATGATGTTTCTACTGGACAATGGGAAATTGTATTCATAGATTTGTCTGCCTACAACTCGATTCCAAATATCGTAGATGGTATAAATAACGTTTTTCATTACGGAAAGAATAAATACATCACATTGCCAACGGGATCATACGAAATTGAAGATATAGAGAGATACATACTAACGAATTTAGATCCGAGTATTTACTTTTCCCTACGTCCAAACAATAACACTTTGAAAGCTGAAATAAAATGTTCCGAAGAACAACATTTCGATAAAAAACATTCTATAGGTAAACTGTTAGGATTCTCTGGTTCTCATTTAGTATCAAATAAAAAACATGTTTCAGACAAACCTGTTGACATCATTAAGGTGAATGTGATTTGTGTTTAATGCAATATTGTAACTGGATAAATGGTGTCGAATGTCATATTCTACACGAGTTTTTTCCTCAAGTTCCTCCTGGTTACAAGATCGTAGAACACCCTCCAAATGTAATATATTTACCTGTCAACGTAAAAATAATTCATAACATCACTGTTAGTCTAAAAGATCAAAACGGAGATATAATAGATTTTCGTGGTGAAACTATATCAGTTAGATTACATTTACGAAATAGGACTAGTATTTAAAAGGAGTAAAAATACAGAAAACATCAGTCTACAAAGATCCTTACCAGGAATAACATTAAAAAACGTCAAATTTCTTAGATCTTTAGGTTTCAAAGTTGTAAAGTATGGAAGAACTTTTGGGAATTGACAGTGGTGTCGAATACGACAATACTCTATACGGTATGGAGTATCATACTCATAAACCGTATTCTTCATCAACTTATAATAATAACGATGAAATTCGTATACCGATTCATCAAGAAGATGTCATTACCGTAACTATCGAAAGTTTATTACACATAAAGGGCAGTGTCAGTGGCAAAAAAGCTAACGGAGAAGAAACTGAAGTATGTTTAGTAAACAATGCCGCGGCATTTTTTTTCGATGACATTCGGTAAGAGATTAATGCTAACGAATTGGATCGTACAAGGAATGTAGGTATAACTAGTACCATTAAAAGTATGCTTTCGATTCGTGAATTGGAGAAAAATAAACTGATAAATGCAGGATGGATCGGAGTGGGTAATACAAAAGTAACAAAAGAGTTTACCATGTCGATTCCTTTAAAAATGTTGATGGGATTTTTTGAAGACTACAGAAAGGTTGTGGTGGGGGCAAAACACGAACTTGTTTTGTTGCGCTCGTCATCTGATTTAAACGCAGTTTACAGTGTCAATGCAGATTTCGTTGATTTAAAAATAACTAGCATAGCATGGAGAGTTCCACACGTCATCTTGGCTGATCCAATCCGATTGAAAATTCTGAAAATGATTGAACGCGATGCTCCTATTCATATAGCAATGAGAAAATGGGAATTGATAGAATATCCGTCTGTTCCTACAACAAACCGTTAATCTTGGACAGTAAAGACAGCCTCTCAAATGGAAAAACCCAGATATGTGATTTTAGCTTTGCAAGAGAATCGAAAAAATCAGATAAAAAAGAACGCCTCTGTATTTGACGATTGTAAAGTTACAAACGTTAAATTGTATCTGAATTCACAGTATTTTCCATACGATAACATTCATGGAGATATTTCTGTTATTTATGATATGTACACTAGTTTTCAAAAATCCTATTATTTTCGTGAATCGTCTCCTTGTCTAAATTTAGATACTTTTATGAATAAAGCTAACTTTTTTGTAATTGATTGTTCTAAACAAAACGATTCTGTGAAAACGGGTCCAGTGGACGTAAGATTAGAAATAGAAGCATCTCAAAATATTCCAGAAAATACTTCAGCGTATTGTCTAATACTTCATGATTCGCATATTGTTTATACATTACTCACAGGCTCAGTGAAAAAGATTATGTAAAAACAAAATCGTTAGGCAGTTGATTATGAAGACATGTTCAAACAAGCTTCTGAAGATTACGTAACAAAAAAAATCATCAAGTAATTGTTAATTAAACATATATAGACAAGTTCCAACAAGTCTCGGTAGGTTACGTACTAGAAAACCATTAAGTGAATGTTTATAAAACACATATTAGGTTAAGATAAGATGCCGTTTTTAGTCATGGAATCTATGGATGTGGATCGAGCAACTTGTTCAGTTTTACCAGTAGGAATTTTTCTAAAGTCAATAAATTTTTTAAATGCTGAATGTACAAAGTTCGTTGCTACAGGACTTTTTAAACACAAATATTATGCTCTTGGTGTGCTTATACAAACGAATAAGGAAAACATATTTTTTTGTCTTATATGGAATTAAACGAATTTCTGCCTCAAATTCCTCAAGTAGTAGTTGATGGAAAACAGCATAAGTTTTCAATGATGAAAGGTAACATTACGCTAAAAAAATGTTTTGGAAAAAATTATATCAGTTTGTATGACAGGCATCATACTGCTACTCTCAATATCAACGAATGGACTTTACTCATAAATACTATTCCTTTGATAACACGAAGAATCATGGAACTATTTTATAATGAACCTGAACTAATATCTTACATCATTGACTGTATGAACACAGATGAATTAAGATCAAGTACTCTTCCTGAAGCTGATAAATTGTACGAGGAAGTAGCACTGTTTAAAAAATATAGTTAAAATACAATAAATTATTTTAAGAGTATCTAATTATTTTGCAAGACGTTAAAATGTTTAAAAAATTAGGTAAAAGATCAAAAAAAACTTCTTTAATTCTTGCAATTTGTGTATCAAAATCTGAAAATGTATTACATTGAAAAATATGCACTAGCAAAGCATTGGTAAATAATTAATTTATAATTAATGTTTTAATAAATATGTATTTGTAGAATTATTTTTATTAGCTTCGAAGTTTATTTTTTTCTTACAAGTCGTGTTTTATTGTAAATATTTAGTAAAAATTATATAAAAGAATAAAAAATCACATAAATCATTAGAATTTTGATGGAGGTTTCTTTATCAATGAATATTGCATTGAGAGGATGTTTGTGACATGAAGTTATCTTTTATTAACATTTGAAGTTTAAAAGTGTCTATTTGTAATATTTTAAAGTGTCACAGTATTAATTTAAAATCGTTTTGAATGTCACTGGCACGGAGGAAGCTCTTGTAAACATTCAAAATTTTAGAGTTTCAGTATTTATGTAAAAATAGTTTTGAATGTCACTGGCACGGAGGAAACTCTTGTAAACATTCGAAATTTGAAAGTTTCAGTGTTAATGTAAAAATAATTTTGAATGTCACTAACACAAATGACGCCCATAAAATCATTAAAAACATCGAGAAATGTCAATCAAAACTTTAATTGAAAATTGAATAAGAAACCATTACAAATGTTTTTTACAACAAATAAATCATTGAGAAGCTGAAATATTGCTTTTGTCTGTCTTTGTAAATATTAAAAGAATTGTATAAAATCTTTGTAAAATCACTTTAAATGTTTTGAAAATTGTTAATACAGATTTCGACAAATCAAAAATACAAATCTTTGAAGTTAGTAATTTTTTAATATAAAAAATAAAATATCTGAAGGAGAGTGTTACGTTAAAAAATCTTAAAAACTAGTTTAAAATATAGTCAATTTCATGAAAAATCAAAAAAAAATTTTAAAAAAACAAGACTTGTAATGTGGGCAATGCCAGTTCCAACCCTGGAAAAACACAGAGGAAATGTCTTTATAAATAAGAGATAAGATATTACTATGCCATTTACTTGTAGTACTTCAATATGGTAGGAACATTTTTTTGGACAGATTCTCTTTCTATTGAAAAAACTGTTTTAATGCTTATTCACTATACAATGAGCGGTTAAAGACCTATACCACATAGGAGGGAATATCTAACGAAAATATAAATCCTATACGTTTGAGTGAAGCTGGGTTTTTTTATACTGGAAAAGACGATAAAACCATATGTTTTGTATGTGCTGGTGGACTTAAAGAATGGTCACATAACGATGACCCAATTAAAGAGCACGTTTTGCATTTTAGTTCATGTAAATATGCAACAGCTGTGTTGAATGCAATTAAAACCAAACCAATAGAAGAGAAAGAAGAAGATCCATTTTTATGCAAGATATGTTGTACGAATGAAATGGAAATCGCTAGTTTACCTTGTGGACATATATTTTCGTGTACTGAGTGTTCATTGGAATTACAAGATTGTAGTGTGTGTAGAAAACGAATCTTAAGTAGTATTAGAATTTATATTTCTTGATCTATGTACTCAATAAAGCTATTTTGACAAGAAATCTCTACGTTCTGATTAAAGAATTTTGTTATAATCACAAGAAATCTCTATTTTTATGGTTATGATTTAAAATATAAAATAAACTTATTTTCAATAAAGATTATTAATTCTTTGATGGTATATCTTATTCAAAGTCCTTGAAGATTACAAATAGAATAGAAAGTTGTGTTCCATCCTATCCTACAGATATTGTTGAAAACTTTCACTAAACATTTATCTGAAAATAGATTTATCCTAGAAATCATTTTAGTCTATATACCTGTCTAGTCTACCTGTTAAAAATATACTGACACTGTGTTTTGTCCAATTTGGCAGTTTACTAAACAGAGTTTATGATCAATGATGATAACGTTATCCGAAACTAGCATGTTCTGTTTATTGAGCTTACCTAGAGAGAACAATGTTACAATCAGTTCAAACTCTGACTCTAGTTTAATAAACAGAGAGTCATTGATCAATGATGATGACGTTATCCGAAACTAGCAAGTTATGTTTATTGAGCTTACAGAGTTCAAAATTACAATAGCTTCAAAATCTGACTCTAGCTTACAAAAGGGAGTTGTAGATTAATGATGATGACGTTATCCGAAACTAGCACGTTCTATTTATTGAGCTTACCTTATTTTCTCAAGACAGGGCACACACGGTACGACGATTTTTTACATCAGGTCAATTTGCACCAATAACGGGCTCCTCAAGACAGGACACACAAGGTACGACTATTTTTGACATCATCAGGTTAATTGAGTTAAGAAAAAGCTGAGACCAATAACCTATTTCAAACCTCTCATTTAACCCTTTCAACCCTCTCTTTTAACCCTTTCAACCCCTTTCAACCCTTTCAACCCTTTCATTTAGCCCTTTCAACCCTTTCAAGCCTTGAGAAAAGATCGAGATCAATGACCTCCAAACTATCATGAAAGAAGACTAACGATAATAGTCGTTTGGTCATATAGCACAAAGCATCTCCGGATAATGACTTGAGGCGTTTGGATAAGGGAGGTACAGAATCAGTATCTGTTGAATACAGTAATAACAAGACCTGAGGAATTTGGGAGGCAGTGGCAAGACCTGAGGCGTTTGGGAGTCAGTGACAAGACCTGAGGCATTTGGATAAGAGAGGCAGTGACAAGACCTGAGGCGTTTGAGAGGCAGTGACAAGACCTGAGGCGTTTGGGAGGCAGTGACAAGACCTAAGGCGTTTGGATAAGAGAGGTACCAGATTTTTTAAAGGGTTTCGAATACGGCGTCATCGGGTAAATTAATATAGGCTAACTAAGGCACCACTCCACCACCCTCTGTCTGATACCTCTGGATTAGGAATTGCTCTATTTTTATCAACAAAAGTTCAGAATCACGTAAATAATTGACTTTTCTTATATTCTATTTATAAAGTTTAATTTCATTAATTAAAAAAATACAATACTATATCTTCTAATTGAATGATTAAAACTTAATGGCCATTTAATTTATACTTAGATGTAACATACTCCTGTATTATATGTTTTACTTGCAAATATTGTCATTTATATTTTCGTGTTGAAATATCAGTGTTTATACACAGTGTATAACTTACTGTCTTTTAAACGAGAATATATTTCATATAACGAGCCAAAAGTCTTGTTTTAGAAAAATAAAATAATAAAACAAGCTCCAATATTCTATTTATATTCATTTGATTTATAAGAATTATAAATAATAAGGAATTAACCAAATCAAAAACAATTAAGCTTGGAAGTAAACAAGTTCATACAGTACTAGCATGTTGATTATATTACGCCTAAAGACATTATTTCCTCAAGACAGGGCGCAGAAGGTACGAATACGACGATTTTTGACATCAGGTCAATTTGGACTTCAAACCCTTTCAACCCTTTCAACCCTTTCGTTTAACCCTTTCTACCCTTTCAACCCTTTCATTTAACTCTTTCAACCCTTTCATTTAACTTTTCAATCCTTTCATTTAACCCTTTCAACCCTTTCATTTAAACCTTTCAACCCTTTGAGATCAATGACCTCCAAACTATCATGCAAGAAGACTAACGACAATAGTCGTTTGGTCACATAGCACAAATAAAAGCGTCACTATTGTTTGGACAAGTTATCCGAGAGGTTAGCGTTGATGGTTCTTTACACAAACATACGGGGTTCGAATACGGCTCAGGTAAAACGATTTTTTTCAGAATTGACGGCACCAGTCTTGAAAGGGTCAAGGGGGTGAAAGGGTTAAGTGGAAGAGTTAAAAGGATTAACTAAAAGGATTAAAAGGGTTAATGACGTAAGACCGCCTGAAAGCTAAAGGGTTAAGGGAAAGGGGTGAAAGGGTTGAAAGGGTTAACAAGAAGGATTAAAAGGGTTAATGACGTAAGACCGCCTGAAAGCTGGGTTTTCCCAAGACTCAAGTGTCCCATCTCAACAATCCCCTTCTCTACTTATATTCTTGATATTTTACGTTATCCATTGTTTTTCCGTTGCACTGACTTTATGACGTTAATATATTACTATTGTAAGTAATTTTATCCACCATTAAGTGCAATGATTTTACCTTGAGTGATGAGGCACCCTTCGGTCACTTGACCATTGTCGAATCACTGATATTTTTCTCTTGTTTACCTTGGTGGGTGTTGAGAAAAATATCAGTGATTCGACAATGGTCAAGTGACCGAAAGGTGCCTCATCACTCAAGGTAAAATCATTGCACTTAATGGTGGATAAAATTACTTACAATAGTAATATATTAACTTCATAAAGTCAGTGCTACGGAAAAACAATGGATAACGTAAAATATCAAGAATTTAACACCCACCAAGGTAAACAAGAGAAAAATATCAGTGATTCGACAATGGTCAAGTGACCGAAAGGTGCCTCATTACTCAAGGTAAAATCATTGCACTTAATGGTGGATAAAATTACTTACAATAGTAATATATTAACTTCATAAAGTCAGTGCTACGGAAAAACAATGGATAACGTAAAATATCAAGAATTTAACACCCACCAAGGTAAACAAGAGAAAAATATCAGTGATTCGACAATGGTCAAGTGACCGAAAGGTGCCTCATTACTCAAGGTAAAATCATTGCACTTAATGGTGGATAAAATTACTCACAATAGTAATATATTAACTTCATATATATATATATATATATATATATATATATATATATATAATATATATATATATATATAGTTTAAATTTTTAATCTTTATTAAAATACTTTTTATTCATCCACTCAAGTAGAAATACATTTTTTAAACTTATAGTGCATGGCACTTGATGTTAATACTGTTTTCAAATATTAATTCAGTAATTAAGTTTTAACAATAACTTTAGTATTATATGGAAGAAAACCTTTCACAATAACGGCAAGGTAGCAATGTAGCTATTACGTCTCATTTAACTTATAATAAGTGATAACATATGATTTCATAAAACAGCTGATTTTATATTATAGGTTATGTGATAGAACAGCTGTTTTAATACTTAGGCTATGTTACTTTATTTGTTATTTGTAATTATTTAATACAAAGTAACTAACTTAAAATTTTTCTTTGTTTACTCAAGTAGACATTTTTCTTTATATTAGTTGTTATTTAATAATATTATTTTTGTTTTTCTTTTAACAATTCTATTAAGATATTTATTAAATAATATCACGAATTCCATCTGGTTGTGTGATAATGTTTTTAGTGTTCGCTCTATTTAACGGCAGTGACTTTTGATTTCATAACCTAACATCGTTCAAACCATAACCTTTCCAACGAACAAGAGAAACATTGAGAAGAGAGACCGCAACGCTTAGTAGTTATCTAATGCGCTTTCCTTGTAACTATAACCTTCCGTCTGCCCTTAGTAGTGTTTACGCCCTTGTTCCGGTCCACCCCAGACAATATTTTTGCTTCACTTGGGGACGTAACCTCTTGAAAACACTCACGAACAGTTTTTGCTGTGCTCAGGAACCTTTTAAAAAGAAATAAAGTGTTTAGCAGGGGTTTTATGTTTATTCAATTGTAACTGCGAATAATAACAAAACTTTACGCTTAAAGTATAAACAAGGATTGCTTATAAATTAAGAGATAATAATATTCAAATTTTACGTGGTTTAAAATTTATTATTGAAGTGAACACGTCTATAGCATCTATGTAATTTCCAGACAGTATCTCATATTTACGCGTCACATGTAAGTTTTGTAGCTGGGTGGAAATTTGCTGATGTAAAGTATAAAATTTTCCATCGTTTCTAAAAAAGATATTTTTTCACTCAAGCGTGCATTTTTTAGATGGGACTGATTTATGCTTATAACACTATTACGTTAATTTTCTATCCTCCAATTTTTATATAAGTTACTTTTTATTAAATAATTAAAATGAATATAAATAAATGACCATAACATATTTGTTCTACCATATAACCTGTTCTACCATATAACCAATAACATAAAACCAGCTGTTTAATGAAAGCATAATGGTATCGCTTATTTTATGGTTTCGCCTAAATTAAACGAAATATCTGTATTGCATACCTTGCCCCTTTCGTGAAAATGTTTCTACCATACAAAACTAATTGATTAATTTAATAACTATTAAATATATGTTTCAAAAAACTGTATTAACATCAAGTGTCTTACTACAAGATTTAAAAAAATAATTTGAATTTAGGTTGGAATACACCTCCTATTTATTCCATTTACGTAAATTAAAACTAGCAGAAACTTATATTGTTGAAACAAATTTAATTATATCTGTTCCCACATAGAAATATCCTATCAGAAGTACTTATTTTGGTTCTTAAAACAATTGGATCAACCTCATGACCACTTACAAAGGACGGCAATATCTCCAACTTACCAAAGGATTTGCAACTTCCTAATGTCTTTGAGTATTCTCTTGGGGTATGAAGTAACTAAACACAAAAAGAAAAACTCTTGTTCATTTCAGATACAAAGTTATCGTATTTAGAACTATTGAGTACTTGGTTGGTAAATTAATTAATTATGTTGGGTCTATTGGGTTTTATGTTTTGTGTTAATTTTTACCAAACATCCTGTTCACAAATAGTTGGAGTAGCGTTGCGTTTACAATTGGCAACAATATGTAGAATAAAATATTAACGTTTCTGAATACTGTTAAGATACTTGTTATGGCTTGGACATATTTTTTTCAGTAAATATTTCGTTAAAAAACTTTATGTATTGTGCATCTATAGAAAATCTGTATTTGAAATATATATGTATATATATATATATATATATATATATATATATATATATATATATATATATATGTGTGTGTGTGTGTGTGTGTGTGTGTGTGTGGGTGTGTGTGTGTGTGTGTGTGTGTGTGTGTGTGTGTGTGTGTGTGTGTGTGTGTGTGTGTGTGTAGGTATGTGTGTGTGTGTGTGTGTTTGTGTGTGTGTGTGTGTGTGTGTGTGTGTGTGTGTGTGTGTGTGTGTGTGTGTGTGTGTGTGTGTGTGTGTGAGTGTGTGTTTGTGAATGGTTATTAGTAGAATGTGTTCTTATATTTTCTTATTTTAACAAACGGCTTGCAAAGATAAATGTACTTACTTGAGAGGTTTTAAAGTTTTTCCATCTACATTACTAAGTTTTTTTGGAAAAAAACTAAGATTTTGTTTTCAAGAGGATGTGTTGACAATCTCAAGTATTTGGTAATGCTAGTACTAATGCTGGTACTAATGCTGGTACTAGTGCTGGTACTAATACTAGCACTAATGCTAGTACTAATGCTGGTACTAATTCTGGTGCCAATGCTGGTGCCAATGGTAGTACTAATGCTGGTACTAATGGTAGTACTAATGCTAGTACTAATGCTGGTACTAAGGCTGGTACTAGTGCTGGTACCAATGGTAGTACTAAGGCTAGTACTAATGCTGGTACCAATGGTAGTACTAAGGCTAGTACTAATGCTGGTAAGATAGTGTATTTTTGTTTGTAAACTGATTATTATTATTTCCCTTTTTAATCATTCAATACATATAATAAAAGGTATTGTAAAAATATTGCATAATTCTTATTAATACTACTATGTTTATATATGACGTTTATAAATTGGTGTAATATGGTCTGTAGTATGTTGTAAATCTCGATGTATCTCACAAACTGATTCCGAGTGTGACGTCTACAAGTTAGATCCTAATATTAGCTTTGAGGTAGACCAGCACAGCTATGTAAACACGACTATAGGGGTTGACGTAATGGTTATGTTTGCAAAGGCTTTAGATACAGGGAGTCTCACCCCTCTCTTGTACACATGTATTCTCGAAGTGATGAATGTTTATTAAGATATTTAAAATGTATGAAAAGTCCTCTTCTTGTCACTTTATGACGTAATCATAAACTTCAAACTGTTTAAACCCTCAGACACTTTACAGGAAACTTCCTAAAGCGTTACTTCTAAACAACCATGAAACGTCTACAGCTAAGCAAACTGTCTTATGGGAATTTTCAATTTAGACGACAATCGTATATATTATATAATCTACGTTTTTAAATTGTTTAGTTCTTTAATAAGCCTAAACGATGGGGACCGTAATGGGTGTGTTATGCATTCAGAGCGAAATAGTAAATTTTTTAGGTAAAAAAATAAGTTTAATATCATGTCAATTATTGTAAATCGATAAAAAGTATCATAAACTTCTACAGGTCTCTAATAGTTCAATTGCCCTTAGATATTTAAATCGTTGTTTTTGAAACGGATTTTTCTTACTTTTTGTATTTTTTCAGCAGCCACAAAAAACTGGTTTCAGATCTTACAAATAGAAATGTCATATGTCTTTTTAATATACTTATACGTGCCCTCAAATCACACATTTTTCACACATTTCAACAATCTACGTAATATTCGTTACTGGGAAAGTGCCTTTTTAATAACAAATTGGGGTAAAGAATAAATACTATAAAGAGTTGAAAACCTATATTTAACCTTCAAATATAACACTGTGTTCCGCTGGACCCACCCAATATTTACTGGGTAATTATTTTGTAATAATATTTTTTCGGGATAGATAGCCCCCATGTAAATCAGTTGGTACGCCTGGGTAGAGCGCAAACTGGTTTTGCTATCTTGTAATCTGCTGCTGTCAGTGCAATAAAGAATATAAATGGCTGGGGGGTCCACTGGACCCCAGTGTTATATTTACGTATATCTTTTTCCGTAGTACAGTAATCGTGTTTGTGCTACTAAAATTCTCCAATAAAGCAGAAAATTCTGATTTTATAAGAAACTGACTTGAGGAAGATTCAGAATGATGATCAACATCTGTTAGTAGACCATAAATTGACAATTATGAGACCATGAGGGTAAGAAATTCCGAGAATCCTGCAAAGTTCTTGTCAGTAAAACCTTTAGGACAATCTCTATTTGCTTTTAACCATAATAAGACAATTGTGTATTTCGTCCCAAAAGAGAAAAAAAAGTTGTTTTGCTTTCAACTTTTAATCTCACTGCCATAGTTGATGAGGAAACTGAAACACCCGAAAAAATTTCCCGAAAGTTGTATTTGACAACACTAGGAAAATCGCTAATCAAACCTTATTCTACAAACAATTAGAGACCTCAACACTGCGTAGGAGCCTTAAACTGGCCATTTAGGACATTTTGAGTATTTCTGAAAGACAACATGAGAAAGTAAGAGAAATGGAAGAAACTCAAAGAAAAAAAGGATATACTTTTTTTCCTCGAACAAAAGAAAGAAAAACAAAACTCCGTTGCCAAACTTGTGGTGCTGCTATTTGTGATGACCACCAAGCAATGGTTTGGAAAGAATGTGTGGTTTAAGGAGCAGAAACATTAAAAGAAAATTCAAGTGAATCTTTATTATTGAGTTTTTCAATATATTTTTAATTTTTGGGTTAATGGGGGGTTTGTAGGGTAGTGTAAGGGTAGGTATTAATTTTGACAATTTTTCAATAATACTGTGGTAAAGGACAATACTATTTCTTTCAGAATATGTATAATTGTATATCCATATAAAATAAATGTAACTATTTTTTCAATTTAGTACAACTATTTATTTTTGTAAAAAAGATTTGGTTTTGTGGGAGTGTATCTTTCTTACCTCCATAAAAACCTTAGTTTTAATACTAAACTACAATTTTTTATAAGATAATAACCTAATAAATCGGGTATTTATTTTAAAATATTTTAAAAACAATGTATATGACTACAGTGATAAATTATATTTTGGGGTTTGGTGGACACCAGTGTTACTGTTACGTTACAAAAAATAAGTATTATGCTTGAAGGTTAATCAGCAAAACTACAAACAAGTACAAATAGGTTTCCCAAATCAGTATAAACATCAATTGTCATCTACTACAAATCGAAAAATAAATCTTGTTGAACTTGAGAGGATAAATAAAAAGTATTTTATTAAGGAATGAAAATTTGAAAACGATTAATGTAGAGGATAGTGTGAAGTAATAGAAGGAATATGAAAATTTGATGGGAGTAAAACTAAAGAAAGGTCCTAACTATCCGTTCTCGCTAGGAAATTGTGCGTCATGTGGGGATTCCTGTGCTCAACCGCGGTATAAATTGGCGTCTTAAGACCATTCACGAATACACACGACTAAGTAAATTTACCCCTTCCAAATCCCAGGGAATGAATCCGCCCAACAGTTGCAGCTCCACTCTGAAAAGGGCAATAAATCTCCCGCTTCCGCCCGACTGCAGTGGTCACGTGCATGTCATCAACTGTTCGCTTTTACAATCGTTACACTTGTATTCAGCACGGCGCGGCTCTGCCGAGACGTGACGAATTTAACCTCCGTTTAATGGCAATAACCGTAACGTTGATTTGTATGATAGATTCGTCCTGACGGAGTGTCGACGGCCAAGCTGAATGTAAATCGCCCCTGAATTATTTGTAACTTTTTGAAACTTTATTATTCCTACAAAATTTATTTCTGGTGAAGGAATCAATTACTTAACAAGCGTTTTACAACTTATTGATTCATCGAATTATATAGCATTTACTTTCTGTTTGTATCAGAAAATTCATTATAGTTGAGAACAGATGTACTTTACTAAGCACCCCTTCCCAAGCAATATCAAAATTTTTAAATCGAATTTTAAAAAAATTAGAAAATATACAATAATAATTATGATAATGATTTTAAATGCTACAGTGGTTATCAACACTGCTGTGAAATTATTATCTCTTATATATATATATATATATATATATATATATATATATATATATATATATATATATTGCTTTACATGCAATTAAGCCTTACGAAGTGTACTATTATGGTACACCAGGTGGGTGCAGCAACCCTTTTTGCTGAAAGATTTTAAACTGACTGCTCTTTGGGCAGTTGAACAATTTAGTGTTGCTATTTAGTGAGAGTTTTCTAGGATCTATTATAATTTTAATATTTGACAAACATGTTTCCTAATATGTATAATATTAGGTTTCATAGTTTATAATGTTTCCTTAACTTCTTATAATATATATTATAGCCATATTTATTTACACATACATGTATTTAGATATTACTTAAATATATTTTATAAATTATAAGATATATATATATTAAAATATCTCTTTTTAAATATATTTAAATGTATGTATGAATATTTGTATGGATAAAAAAATGATAAAATTGTGCAGTGTATTGTTGTTTATCACCTAATTATTCCAAGCAATACCAAATCAACTGTAAATGTTCCCTGGTATACATCTCCTACAGCATCGCTGTACGTGGTGTTTACGCTGTCGAAATACTATGTGAACGTTTCAGTAAATGCGATGTGTAGCGTGTAAACTCTACCGCCGTAAATATGGCCCGTAATACCAGTCTGGTTGCAAAGCTGTCGTTAGGATGTAGCATGAGCCTGCAAATTGCGAGTGTAAACTCTCTAAGCCGCTTTATGGGTTGCGGATTTATTCCCGTATTAACCCCATTATCTCAGCCCCAACCTACAAAATAACGGTTTACATTTCTCAAAATATTCGTTTGTAACGGACGCTAGGTTACGTTTCTCTAGAGCACGAACGGAGATCGTAAATTAAAGAAATCGTAATGACAACGAAATAGGTACTTAAAATAGATAATAAAGTGGCCCCGGCAACTAAAATTTATTAATTTATTTTGCTATATGCGTTCTAATTTAAAAAAGCAGTCATCATCAGGAAATATAAATTAATAAATTCTATGCTGAACTGAAGGAGTCTCACAATACATAAACTTGTCAATGTTAAAATGCCTAGTTAAAATATGTAATGTAATTAAACGATAACGGAGTCCAATTTACAAATAATAATTCATTTTTATCACGCGTTTCAATTCACTACCATCATCACTGCGTTCAAGTATATAACTATAATGGTAGTTATTTGTGCTTAAGTTACAGTTACGTATTTCAGTTGTTATGTTCTCTGATGAAGATGAATGTTTTATATATATATATGTACGAGAAGATTTATTGGTGATTGTGAGTTTATGTTCTATATTATTTTATTAGTACGATTGCCACAGGGTAAACTCGAATGGTAAGTTAAATTAAAACAACAAATTTGTAATTTAAAAATAGAATGCTTTGCGACATCTCCAGCTAAATTGGACCTTTAAGGGCGTCAAAATCTTGACATATTAAGTATTAAACTGCGAAAATAAAATTACTCCTGATATAGAAAGGAGAACGACGCTAAGAAACCACGCATATTTTGCAAACTTAAAGCTATTATCTTTATATATATATATAGAGGCAGTATGAAAATGTAATGATTTTGTTTATTAGCTGCATTAAATTATCCTACACATAAAACAGTATTGACTTGTATTACTTTTGTTTATTGGTTGAATTAAAGTCTCCTACAGAGAAACACTCTCTATATAACTACAAACAGTATACACGTTGTAATACATTTCTTGATGGGTTGCATTAAAGTCTCCTACAGAGAACCACTCTCTATATAACTACAGACAGTATTGACTTGTATTACTCATGTTAATTGGTTGAATTGAAGTCTCCTACACATAAACACTGTAGACTGTCTACTACAACCTCCGGCCAGTGATGCCCGATGATGGAGATACGACCAATCTTTGAAAGTTAACTCGCATAAGTACCAAGTAAGATATTTGTTTAAGTACATATAGAGAAAGTGATAAGTGAATACAAGAAAACAGTGTTCCAAAGCTACAAATATATATATATATATATATATATATATATATATATATATATATATATATATATATATATATACATATATACAGACAGTATTAACTTGTATTACTTTTGTTTATTGGCTCTTTAATTGTATTTGGTTTATACGTATTAGAAGTATTTTCTCTAGCTATCAAAACAATCTTTTATTCTTATTTTGTAGTGAGTTATTTCATATTTTAATGTAATTTTAAAATGTCAGGGTAAAGGAATATCTATTAAAAATATATGAAAGGAATTACGGGGGAAGGAATAACTTTTATGTGTGCCAGTGCTCCGTAAAAGCAAGACTAATGTATTTGCCCTGAGTATCGCAAAGTTGCTTGCATATATATTTCAGTAAATATTTTACTACTCATATGATGAATGAACCATGAGGTATTTCTTTACTGTTGGATTGAATGTAAATCTATTCTTATCTCATGAATAGTTTACCTGCATTTAATTATTTAAATTTACTCTCTCCCTTTCATCACCAGACATGTGTTCGTAAATTGATTTAACCTAAATTTGTATCATGGATTTAATTATATTCTGGACACCATATAGATAGGAAAGTGCCAACATACAGAGAATCATGCCCTAATTGGTAACTTTTGGATGTCATTGTTTCCAGTCATTCTGAATAGATTCTTCACTTCTCGTAGTTTTATTGCTCGTAGTGTAACACTGCGTTATCAACAAATAAACAAAGACGTGCGAAACTATGTGATTGTTACACGTCATTAAGAACGCTTTGTAGAACTGACATTGCCCGTAACAAATGACAACTTTTGTCGGTTGGAGATTAAAAACTCATTAGATCAGCTATATGGCGTTGCTGTTGTGTATAGTGAAGTGTGTGCTCTGTTAACGCGTTGCAAATGTATGTCGAGGGGTGAACGCAATCACGTTTAGTGTAGAAAGTCTAACTCTGACCTGGGAAAGGCTATGGCCGTTTGTGGTAGAATAATTCTTTAGTAAGCTAGCCTTAATACAAGTCCCTTCCTTATCTGTCTGTCTCGCTCTTTAAATATATATATATATATATATATATATATATATATATATATATATATATATATATACATATATATATATATATATATATATATATATATATATTAATATATTAAATATGGTGATATGTTTTCTTGTAATATAGTTAATAAATTAAAAATATTTCATAAACAAGAATAATTTGAATGAATATATTTATTCAAAGCTTTTCGCCGATAAAATAGTATCAGCATATTCAGGAAAATAATTATCTAATAAAATTATATATATATATATATATGTATAATATATATATATAATATATAATTATTATATACGTATATATATACGTAAATACGTATATATACGTAAATACGTATATATACGTATATGTATATATATAATTATATATACATATATATATATGTATATATATATATATGTGTGTGTGTGTGTGTGTGTGTGTGTGTGTGTGTGTGTGTGTGTGTTGCAACGTCCCCCACCTTTTACCGCGTCCCTACTACCAATGCTCTACGCGGTTGCCATGCTGTTTAAATCCTTTCTTGCAGAATACTAAAATTTAATTGTTTACAAGAAAACATATTTATAAACAACCAAAAATCTGCCTATCACCCTGCTGGTAAAACCGTGCTACACTCCCTGAGTTAAGTGTATGGTTCCCGCTCGTAGGGCCAAGCCCACAACAAGCCTATTCCCGCTGACTACTATTTAAAATACGTATAAACACTCCTAAATTAGTTTATCAATTATGTATGGTCTAAGTATAGTCACACCTGTCAAATTAATAGTCAGCTGGAAAGAAACACATTTAGAATAATACACATAATAAACACAGAGTCTTACCACCTGATGATGATCTGCAGAGACAGCAAGGGAACGTTTATATTGTCCAGTCAAAGTCTGATCTAACGACCCACAATTTCATGCACACAAATTTCTTGTTTGATTTTGCAAGGTCTGACCGTGTATTTGTTGTACCAATTATTAAAGTTCGCTTGCTATCTTCCGGCTCGTTGACTTGATTTAACCGGCTTGTTTGATTTATGCAGTGGATGTAGCTCGCCAATGTTTGCTCAGTACACAAAGACTTCCTGAATAATACTTTGTAATATTGGTTCAGTTATTAAATAGTTTGTTTTACATTTAAACATTTGTCCCTTTACAAATACGTAGCTAATCTTAAAGTCTAGATTTAGCCTTATTCAACTACTGCTTATTCTTGTTTTGACTTTAAATCAGTTTATTAATCATTCTGACAATTTTATTCCTGCCGAACTTAGCTTATCGCTCGCGTACTGGTTCTATTATTGCAGCAATATTCTAATTTGGCATTTCCGTATCTTTTGGATTATGATAAGTGTAAAGTTCGCATTCTAGAATCCCTTTACTTGTCATAAAACTTCTTAATGTTTTTAATATCATATACAATTTTACAGAATACATTATGAAATATTCTATAATTGTTAACCCAGTTGATTTGATTAATTGTAACAAATCAAGTTATTGTTCCTGAGTTTGCCTCTTCTCCCTTAAACTTTTCTCGTTAATCATTTTTGGAAATTCCGTATGACATTCTATTACTTTGTCCTGTTTTAAATAGATTTAGGCTTTTTTGCCCTCTACTATTCTGGTACGTCCGGCTTATTTTGTTGCAAGGAATGTTCTTATGAAATCGTTCCCCGCCCGTCCACCGGATATTTCATTGCGGCCGTGTTTACATACACAGGTGATTGCCCTAACCTTGAGCCCTTGTTTACATTTGTTCGACTCTCATTCGCTGGGTCTCTCATTCAAAACGTCTGAATACTTTATTGTTATTGTTGTACCCTAGACAATTCTAGTTTATTTAAAGTACAGCGGTTATTATTGGTACTGCCTTTCTTAATAGTATTTAGTTTAAAATATTTTTTACTCGTCATAAAACTTTTCATTAAACACGTCTGAATAACTGTTTATCAATTCTTGTAATTTCAACATTTCTTGTTTGTTTAATATGCAATGATTATTTGTATTTTCCAACTTAACCGTATTTAGTTTAAAATAGGTTTTACACGTTCTGGTTTTCTTTCTGCTCTTGGCGTTACGCCATTGTGCTTAATTCCGGTATTTTATTTTTGTTTTTGATTTATTGTTACTTGGTTTATTGTGGTAATTTTGATACTGGTGAGATTTACTTTTAAATTTATTTTTAGCAAACAATTTGGACTTAGTTTTCAAGCAAGATTGATTAGAATTAAAGCGCTTTGGAATTCTTGTTAAGTCTAACTGATTAGTTTCCCGACAATTAGGTCCTTCCCTAACTTGTTGGAATTTTATTTGTTTCGGCTTGTAGCCATTTTTATTTAATTCGTCGAATCCTCCCTCGTCATTATTTAATTTGTTTGTTGTATGTTTGGTTAACCCATTTTTTGCTTTGTTTAATCCCGTTAGCTTACTTGATTCCGTTCTTTCACAGTTTAATAATTCAGTCTCCCTTGAATTTTCGCACAACTTGTTATTTAAATTTTTGGTAATCTCGTTCTTAACTTTATTCGTTGACAATTGTTTTAATTTTATTTTTTGTTCCCCGCTTGTATCGGTGGAACATATTACATTTTTAGTTATATTTTTGTTTAGTATTTGTTTACATTTTAGTTTGTTACTACCTAACTTGCACAAGGACCCATCTTCCTGATCCTTGCCCGTGAACAGCCCCGTCTGCTCGCTATTCACTATCGGGCCCTCCAATGTCGGCTCTACAGGTGTTAATTTGCCGTCGTTAATTGACCCGCCTATATAAGGCGAACCTATTATATTTATTTCCTGTTCCCCGCTTGTAACGTCGGAACATATTACATTTTTGTTAATATTTTTGTTTCTTATTTTATTAATTTTATTACATCCTATCTCTTGTCTTATATCATTTTTATTATTATTCGATACAAGAAACTCCTGGTGCAGCAGATATCCATCAATCTCATACGTCATGAACGATCTCTCCATGTTTATCCGGGCTTTTAACGCACACAAAGTATTTGCTCCCAAGATGAGGTCAACCCGTAGATTGTCCACAATCAAGAAAACAAATTCCTTTGTGTGTCCGTTTAATGTTAGAGGTAGCATCGTTTGTAATTTGACTCGTTTACAGGTTGCCCCTAATGCTGTGACTATCGCTACGTTAGCTATAGGTAGCTCATAGAATAAATTCCCGTTTTGTTTTAGGGCTATGTATTTTTCTGTTTTAATCACAGACATTTGGGCACCTGTATCAACTTGTGCAATTAACTTATGGTCTTTATTTCGCACTCTATCACTGGACACTGGTCTATACTCTCCAGTTTTATAACCGAGTCAATTCTTTCCTCTAACAAATCGTCCCTAATAGACATGGAAAAACCGTCTAGGCTGATCTTATTATGATGGTAAACCGGCTTTTCCTTCGGTCTCTCGCTCTGCATTATTTTTGACTTCTTTTTGCTTCGGATCTCTAACCTGGTTAACTTATCTCCCTGATTGTTGCCAGAGATCCTCATATTTAGTTTTGTGGCTTGTGGTCGCTTGGTCCGGGGATAGGTGATTTAGGATGAGGGTTTTTAGGATACTTGGTCTCTTGGTATTTTGCGGTATCACCATGGGACCTTAGGTTAGGGTTAGGTTGTTGGTTTGGAGCAACCTGCCTCTGTTGACTTCTTTGAGCGATCCCATTACCATTTCCGTTGTCACTAACGCTGTCTAGCTGTTGTAGGAAAACTATCGCTTGTTTGATGTTACTTGTGGGGTTCCCCACACTAGCTAGCTGAACGTTACTCCCAAAATGTTTCATTAACATGAAAATTAGATGGTTCTCTGGGATTATCGGGTCTAAGTTTTTCGCCCTGTTTACCATCATAATAAAATACTCTGCCATAGAGTATGGTCCATTATTATGGTAGCGCCCTTGATTTATTTGTCTGCGTATCCGATCCTGCTGGCGATAACTCCAGAAATGCTCCGTGAATTCATGCCTGATTTCAGAATAAGTTTCTGTGTTGTTTTTGATGGCTTTCCACCATGTATCCGCTGCCCCTTTCAAATATCGCTCTACAATCCTTAATTTTGCAGTCTCGTCCATAGTATTGTCTATCTCGGAAAATAGGTCTTCTATTTCCCCTAGGAATGTCATTGGATCTTCTTTGTCATTCCCCCAGAACTCAATTCTACGGTACGTGGCCTCCCCGTTCCTGTCTATTACCCTTGGTAAGCAAACTTGTGTTACTATCCCTGCTCCAGCTGTTTGCTGTACTTTTGCAACTTGTTGTTTTATTGTTTTAGAGTCCTCTTGGATATTCTGTACCTTTTCGTTTAATTTAGCCGTTTTTGTTTCCGTTTTCGTTTTTAGTCTCTCTATTTCCGTCTCATGTTCGCTTAACTTTTCATATATGTGATTTGTCTTAGTCTCATTTTCTTTTTGATAGTCATCGAATTTTGACTGGAAAGCCTCCCATAAATGTCGTCTTTCCATTTTCTCTTCCTCCCTCCATCGTTTTGCTTCCTCCCTCTCTTCCTCTCTCCTTTGTTTTTCTTTGTCTTCTCTCTCCTTCTCCCTTTGTTTTGCTTCCTCCCTCAATTGTTTCTCTTCCGCCTTCTCTTTCTCTCCCAATTGTCTCTCTTCCTCACTCAATCGTTTCTCTTCCGCCTTCTCTTTCTCTCTCAATTGTTTCTCTTCCTCTCTCCATTGTTTTTCTTTGTCTTCTCTCTCCTTCTCCCTCAATTGTCTCTCTTCTTTATCTTTTTCTTCTCTTGCCTTGAAAAAGGCCATTAATTTATCTATCTCGGGTTTAGACATATTGATTTACTATTTATTATTCAATTAATTATTTATTCCCTTATTTCTTTCTTTTTGATTTGGTTTAGGCCAGATGGTTCCTACCCGCTCTTTCGACCAAATCTTTATTCAAATTCAGTTATTTATTTATTTTATTTTTATTTGTACGCTCTTGGATTCGTTCAATTTATATTATTATTTAACAATTTAATTACATTATTTAAAACATTCTGACTTCATTTATTTAAACTATCTCGATTTATTTCTATTATTTAACTATTTAATCTTGTTATAGGGAACCTGTTCAAAGTCCCTACCGTTCGGGCGCCAATTCTGCAACGTCCCCCCACCTTTTACCGCGTCCCTACTACCACTGCTCTACGCGGTTGCCATGCTGTTTAAATCCTTTCTTGCAGAATACTAAAATTTAATTGTTTACAAGAAAACATATTTATAAACAACCAAAAATCTGCCTATCACCCTGCTGGTAAAACCGTGCTACACTCCCTGAGTTAAGTGTATGGTTCCCGCTCGTAGGGCCAAGCCCACAACAAGCCTATTCCCGCTGACTACTATTTAAAATACGTATAAACACTCCTAAATTAGTTTATCAATTATGTATGGTCTAAGTATAGTCACACATGTCAAATTAATAGTCAGCTGGAAAAAAACACATTTAGAATAATACACATAATAAACACAGAGTCTTACCACCTGATGATGATCTGCAGAGACAGCAAGGGAACGTGCAAAATATGATTGTGTTTAAAAATACCTATTTTAAAAGGCTCCTGTGTCCTCTTAAACACAATCTGCCAGTAGATAAATCTCTGGACTTTTACACAAAAAAAAACCAACTAATCTTTAGACTAGCTCATGAAGTTAGTAGAGAGAAACTCTTTAAAACATTAGGCTTTATCTATTGCCATTTAATGAAATTTAATTAAATTTGTTTACTGATTTGATAATCATTTTTATATTAGTTGGAAAAAGCTAAACAGTTTTTATTGGTTATTTGACACAGGATTGAATGCAAATAATGTTGATTTTTATGACATATTTAATTCTATTTATTTAAATAAAAAAGAAAATTTATCCTTTTAGGTATTACACAATTATATTAACAAAGCAATTCACTGAGTTACTTCTTGTTTCTTATGCTTTAAAAATTATACTTTGCATATAGATTGATTACATTGATATAAACATAAAATTATTTTCCAAATTACATATAATAATATTTTATCTCCTATATGGAATTGGTAAATTCATATTTTATGACCTTTAATTTTTAAGTTTATAATATTCGAAAATTTCTCATTTCCTTTAAATAAACGGCTTATGGCCAAAAACCTTTTGTAATTTTAATATTCATTATTTTAAATATTCTAAACACATTAATTCATTTACTTAGCATACAAATTATTAAAATTTTATAAAGAGTGAAGTCATTGTTTTAAGCTTGCAGATTTGTTTGAATTTATTAAAATTAACTAACTAGATTTGACGTGACTGGTATCGAATAAAGAAAATGACTTGCCAAAGATGTTCCTGCCGGTCCTCGGGGTCCCTCGTCTGGATTCCCTGGTCCTTGGACACCGGAAGTCGCCATCCCTGGTTCGTCGGTGGTGGTTTCCCTCTATTCGAGCGTCCTGGAGGCTGAGTCTGGAGCCTTCATCCTTTGGTGGTCCTGGATGTCGAAAGCCCTGAGGTTTTGGTCCATCTGGCCTTGTGACGGTCCTACTCGCGATCCAGCATAGCGTCCCGCGGCACCTCGTGTTAAAAATTTATTACAGACTGTCTCTAAAAGCTTAGAGACCAAGTATATATAGCGGTGAATTTAACCTACCGCACCCCGCCTGCAAAGCTTGCTATCGCTCGATTTATTCCTTGTACAGGCAAGTCGGGTAACGAATCTGTTTTAGCTTGCATGGTTTGATTATTAATTTTAGAACACTGAAAAATGTCTATTTTATTTAAACTGCTCTAACTTTTTTGTTTCTTAAGTTTTTTGAATTTTGTTTTCTTTAGTGTTCATTCTAGCTTATTGTGGTTCTTTTAAAATGTCGATGAAAGTTCTACGTGGTTTGGTTCGTGATATAGCTTTTTTAGGCACTTAGAATTTTTTCGCTTCACTCG
>JBAIZL010000001.1:259078620-259176120 GCA_036971475.1 Prosapia bicincta
CGGTTTACTCATCACTAGGCAGTCAACATCCAGGCTACCACATATGTGTACATTAAATAATAGGCCACCCCAAAATCCCAAACATTCTGAGGCTCAGAGTCCTCTTTCTTTAACCTCAAATTACCTCACGACACTCGAATCAGACCATAGATAAACCACTGACCAGACTCAACGACCACACTTTTCAAGGACACCTGAGTCTCCTTTCCTATGAACAAACACGAAGTTTGATGCGTTCCTTGAGGAGGGAATTCATGTTTCTCATTCAGGTGCCGATTCACCACCACGCATCCAGGATGTACCTTCTTCCACGCCGTGCTACATCGTGGTCCTTGCTGTGTTCGGTATTCTAGTCAGACTGTCAAAGATAAAACCTGTGTTTGATACGCACAAGAAGTCGCTCGTGACACTGTCAGCACCACGAGGCAGAGGAACGTCCCCAACCTCCCACTGCGGGGTGACTTGCCCTTAAAGAGTAACCATAAGTACTCATTCCAGTAAACTCATTTCGATATTACACTCAATAATATAGATAATGAAGATTTCAGTCAATTAAACTTCCAGGTATAAAAAAAAAAATAATGAATTTAAATTTTGCAATATTTTTGTTTAGGTAACGTTGCGCCACGAACATATGAATTTGAGAGAGTTATTTGACAATTATTTCACTGGCTTCCAAACGTTTCAGTCCAATAAAAGCAGCATAGCCGTTGCAATACTACCCCAACCCACTCCGGCTTGACTGTGTATAGCCATCTGATTTATAGCACCGTTACCGCATTGTGGCAATGTTTTACCGGATATTCCAAAAATGCTCGCGGAAGCGCTGTTTTAAAACTACTGTAATTTAGGAATTATTCCTTCCTGAATAGAAAAACTTTGTTCAACCTGCAGCAGTTAAACGTGGCATATTCATTGAGTTAAACATGATTTTATAGAGTTTACAACAAGAGCGTGTTTTATATGTTGGCCTACTTTTATATAGAATAATGCTTACCAAGTGGTTACCAGATAAATTTAAGTTACAGCTTCAAGGAAATAGTGGATACCTTTTGTCAAAACTTATTTTATGTTTTCTGTTATGATATATACAAAACCAACTTATTACAGATATTTCAAACATAAAACTGAAAAACGTGTTTCAACTATCTCTAAAAATACTCTCACATATTAAGCTCCATCATTAGGCTCTCCAATTAAAGTTTAGGAAAACATTAATTGCAAGTAGAGCGCTGACAGAAGCAAGAAAAGAGAAGATTGAATTGTTTATATTTTAATGGTCACTGCTAAACGTTTTGTAACTTTTCAGGAGACACAACAACGTATTTCAGATCTTATAAATACAATTGTTATGTTTCTTAAACGTTATACTCGTACTGGACATCAAAACACAAGATTTCAAGAATCTACGTTTGATATGTGCTTAGCTAAAAAAGATTTTGGTTGCTGGACATGTGCCCCTTTACCAATAAATATAGATCACATTAGAAAATAAATACTTCAAATTTCCTAGCCATCAGCCCATTCACAAACAAACGAGAGATTGAAAGCCTCGTACCAGACTAATGAGTAGAAACAGCAATGTTCCCTTTTCTGCATTATATGAGATAACCTTAAACATACATATTTCCATAGAAACATAATATACGGGAAAATGGGCAAGTTCCTTTTTATTACTAAATTATTCAATATTATATAAAATAAACCATATTCATTATCAGGATATTTTAAATTACAGTAACACACACGTATTTTCTAAACCCTATTTAACTTTTCTACTACAATATCGTATTAAGAGTGCATATTCATATTATTTATTTACCTCACTTCTTATTTTTCACACTTTTTTTAACACTAAACAGAACACACCTAATCTTTTTAAACAATTATTTGAAATATTAACAAAAAATCTTTGTCAAGAAATAAGATTCATATTATCCTATAAAATAATAATATTGGCTACATTGCCAACTAGAGAACTTGACAGTTTTTGCAAATTAGGTTTTGAAAGAAAGCATTGGTGTAAAAATTATGAAAGCATACAAAATATCAAAAAATAGAAACGATCTACACTACTGTGTTAATACTGAGAGAGAGAGAGATAGAGAGAAAGAGAGAGAGAGAGAGAGAGAGAGAGAGAGAGAGAGAGAGAGCTAATAGCAGGAATTTATTAAAGTTTATTTTCCATTGAACAACTGTGTATTTGATAAAACAAAATAAGTACCTTAGTTCCCAAAAAGGCATGAGTGAAATATATAGACGCTCTCCGTGTATCTTGTAGGGCATTAAATAATTGAGGCGCCGACTTCTACGTCAGTGGTGTATTAGGTGGAAAACTATTTCTCCCTACCTAGGTAGGTTTATTGACCTATCGAATTTCTAAAGCTTATTTGAAATTGTTTCGTTGCCTTTTGTCAAGCTCTAAAAATATTTGTAAACATTTTATTCTTAAAGTTTATTGTTTATTATAACCTCAAATATAAAAACGAGAAATATACCAAATTCTGTATTTCCTAGATCTTTTTGCAGGTTTAAGATGTATGACCTGATATGTTCTTACCTGATTAAAGCACAGATTTTGGAAAAGTTATAATAACTGCTAATAGAATATTATTTCCTTCATAAATAAATGTAAAACTAATTTCTCACAGAGTGATATGCCAGATTCCTGCTCGTTTAGTTTCCAATTGACTTAGTATTAAATATTTGACAAGATAAACTATTAAAGAAAAGTTCATTATACTCATGGTGTAAGCCTATGTATAAATTGTGAATGCATCTTTACTCAAACATCATTTAATAAAGAATCGTGACTATGATAATAAGCAGGACATTGACTTTAGGTAATTATCTGTTTTACTAGCCTTGACAAAACAATAACCTATAAAAAATTAATAAACAACTATCCAAGTTACCATATACCTATGTGAAATAAATATAATAAAATAACTCACTATTCATAGAATAGATTTTTCTAATTTAACTTTTAAAAATAATTTTTGTTTTAACCGTGTAAAATTTGGCAATGCATAAAACTTTTGTGAAAAAAGTTTTTTGACTAGAATTATTTAAAAAATAAAATAAGTTAAAAAAACATCGTAACAAGGTTTTTATTAAATGTGAAATCTGCAAAACCTTTAACAACACTTTCCACCTCTCCAGGGTTTATATCGGTTCAGCTTTATGTTTGGAAATCCGAAATCGTAAATCTAAATATTGCTCAACTAACTGGTTTATAAATCACTGATTTGTTCCACACTGGAGCAATTTATAAAACGTTTTTACAATGTTTTTGTAACGGTAAATTAATTCAGAACTGTTTGGGGGTAAGAGAAACAAGACAAGGAGACACGGTGATATATTTGTGAAGTTATTTGTTCTGAATGTAATTACGTCCAAAAACTATTATAAGCTGTAAAGGAAAAAATGTATTTAAAAGATGTTTAATATTTGGAAATGGAAAAGTGAATTTTACTGTCAACATTTTAACAAGCAGGCAATACCGTATATCTTTGCAGTAAAAAGTAAGGTAAATTCAACTTCTTTGCATATTTTGCTGTTCTTCGTTGAAGTTTTATCAGAATGGCAACGTTCCGTTCTAGTTTTGGACTATTTTATTACAAAAACAAGTAATATATAAAACACACATTTACGTAAATTCCTTATACGCCAACAAAAATAAAAAATGTATTTTAGTTACTTTTTATTAAATAATAAAAAGTAATATTTATACACACATGGCAGAATCACAATATTAAGTGGCAAAATAGAAAGCAAAATTAATTAATTGATTAAATCTAATTCATGAAATAATAATTGCAAAAACTGTAATAACATCAAGTGTTTTCCACTACAAGTTTTAAACAAATGTATTTGAACTTGAGTGAATGTACAAAAAGTATTTGATTACCGATTAAAAATTTCAACCATATATATAAATATATATATATTATTTCCTGATATTGTAGGTACTGTTTATCAACGAAAAATAATAATTAATAAGAATTGCTAATAATCTATTTATACTGTAATATTTAATACAAATAATACTTTAGTTTAAATACCCTCTGTTGTTTTACACACACACACACACACACAACACACACACACACACCACACACTCATACATACACACACACACACACACACACACCACACACACACACACACACACACACACACACACACACACACACACACACACACACACACACACACACACACACACACACACACACACACACACACACACACACACACACACACACACACACACACACATACACACATACACACACACACACACACACACACCACACACACTGCAACGGACCTTCACCCAGCTCACGCACTCCCGACCCTAGCAAACTCGACCTGCCACAAACCTGTCGACGTTTGCCCAACTCGCAATTACAAGAACATGAATTTAAATCGTAATTAAAAAACCCACCCTGTGGATTCTGTCTACTAAGATTGAAAAGGTCATGGTAAGGTCAGTGATGTGTCAAACGGTGTAACATTGGGTAGCTGAAAAACACAGAAATTTATCACACAAATTAATACCTTACCATGCTTTGTAGACCTGTTTGCTCCATGTTCCTGCTCTCGTGAAGTCCGTGTCAGATAACATCCTACCATATCCTCTTTACTGAGGCCCTGTGTTATATATGATAAGATCTGCCAGTGGGTATCAACCCCTGGACTTGGAAATAAAACCAGCTAGTGTTGGCCTAGCTCAAACTGATTTGGTTGTTAAATTTAATTCTTTGGGTGGGTTCCTCGATTATTATAAGGTGCACTTTTATCATTTATTATATGTAATTTATTAAAATAAATGACCCTATTAGGCTTGCTGGTATGGCATTTAAAGCTTTCAATGGTTTTATTAGATAAATTTTCTAGCTGGGAAATATTACATTTATTACTTAGCACACAGGATTATTTAATAAAATTTCTCACTAACCTTTGCTTGAAATATGAATTTAATAATATTACAATAACGAAATTTAATCAAATGATCATATTCTTTAACTACAATAATATCTTGATATTTGGTTTTATATTTGAATTTAATAAACATTGAAATAACGAAATTTAAACAAATGAACATATTCTTTAAATCAAAATAATATCTTGACATCTAGTTTTACTTTTGAATTTAATCGCGTGAAAAATAATAATTGTTAAATAAAAGGATCATATTCTTTTAACAACATAATTTCATGACGTTTATACATATTAGAACATAAATTAAATTGTCTCTTACTACCCAAATACATATTTTCATTGATTGCAGGGAGGTTGACAGATCCTATATCAAATTGCTGCACTCATTTAATTTATGGGCTGACTTTGCACCAGCAGTTACTTGACATTTATTTATTTATATATGAAATTACTAGAGAATAAAATTGTTATTAACCCTACTTGTTAACACTTAAGAATTGTTTACCAATTTTTTGGACATATACAATTTACCTTAAATTTCTGATAAACTGAGTTTGGATTCACCACAATCCTTTATAAATTATCAAACAAGTTATACATGATTTTACGTTAATTAAAAAAACATATCAATTTCTAAACATCTTAATGATTGTGCTTTTATAAGTTTATCTTTCCAAATTATAACAGTTATTACTTTAACATTTATCAATCATTTAAAATTTCACATAAATATTTTATATATATTTAATAAGCTTCATATTTTAATTTATTTTTCAAGAAATAAAGCCATGACTTAGTTATTTAAACCTTTAATTTGTCGTTTTTGACTTTAGAAATTTTTCCAAATAATCTGGTTTATAATATTTAAAATTGTACAGAAATTATGACTTGCCCGACTCGCACTTTCCTGGATCCCCCTTGTATGTCCTGGGTGGCCAGATCCTTCCTTTCAGACTGGCAGTTGTTCTCGTCTGAAGGATTTTCCTTCCAGGCAGCGGCACAAGGCGACGTCATCTTCTTCAAGAAAAGAAATCTAACCGAGGTTTTCTCATTATCGAATGACTAGCTTGCGCTAGTCGTTATTGTTAGACATTTTACGACCAAATCGCGCACTCCGCGGCCAGATTAATGAAATTTAAAAGTCCATTATGACTTTCTCTGCAATTTAATTTAAACAGTGACCTTCTCGGTCGAATCCTCAAACGAGAGTTCCATTTATTTCTAAACCTGCAACCAAATCACTAGCTGCTTACCCCCACTACTTGATTTTCATGCACAGTTTTGATTTTAAGCGTGCTTATTTAATATTCTGTTGGAACTTGATTTTGGTTCTAGCACACACAGCACTCGCAAAGTCATCATTTGTGTACATTACAATCGGTTTTTATCTTATTCAATTAGCAATTGAGTTTCATGGCTTAGCAAAACTAGATAAACTTATTCTATAAAAATTTAAGATTTTTCAATTTCTATTCAATTGTTACGGAACCAATTTTTTCCGTTACAACCTCCCTGCTATTAAATGAAATTTGGGATCATTTTCCCAAATTGAGCTTAATACTACTTACTACTATTTAACACTATTATATATTGGCTTCATGTCCTCAGGCGTCCTTCTCCCTGAAACTCACACAATACATATATTATTAGTATCTTACACTTTCAACACATTGAAACTTTGTCTCCTTGCACTCACGATGCAAGCCATTATTTCCATATCATACAATTTATTTGAACTTAATACCCATAAACAATGCTTTATTTCTTGATCCATAAATTCTTTTTATACCTTGTACTCATATTTTAACATTTACATTCTTTATATTTATAAGTTACATAGAACTAACATGGATTTATTTCAATTTCACCTACAGTTTATACTTAATCTGTTATCTGGACAATTTATATGTTTGAATTACGCGACTTTCGCGCTGTTGGCCACTACAGCTGATTCTGACAGCCAGTAGCCTTGAACGCGCTTGGCAACGTCCGCTAGTTGGACTTTGGGCATCCCCTCTCTTTTGAGCAGGTCAGCTACCGCATTTCATTTTGCTGTTTTCGACTTTATCTGTACAATGCTACGCAATATCCTACAAGTTTTATTTAGCTTGATTTACTCTAGGCCGTCGCCCCATGTCCGTCCAAGCAGCTGATTGCTTATCTTATTTGTTGTTCGATACGCAACTACTTAACTTATCGCAGCCTATTCAAATTCCATTTCTAAAGTTATTAGAAGTTACCTAATCCATCCAGATTATTACATTACGTTTATTTTTGTCCCTTTAAATGTTTAAACAGCTTTCATAATTGTACATTTAAATACTTCGTAGCCTAATTAATCTTTTTACATATTTATAATTATTGATGAAATTTTTTGATGTTCCTTACATCGTAAATTCCCCTATATTTATTTGTAATTATGTTTTCGAAATTCATAGGGATGGGATAGTTCCTATTTATGAACGTGCTATCCTCTTGAATTTTTAACGCATGTTTGTATTTAGCCGCCCTGCCTGGCTTGTCACTAAATATATCTTTAAATTCATTTAATAAATTATTTAATTTTGCCTGTTGATTTTCACTTAATATACTATTTTTATCTTGGACATGTTGTAGTTCAATTTTACTTATTTTTACACATTGCTTATCGGTATTAATTTTGTCCCCTTTTTTTTTTACGGAACCTCTTCCATTCGGCCCGTCCCTTGTAATTTATTTCCTTTTCTTTATTTAAGGTTTTTCCAATTTTGCCGCGATCAGTGGGCTTTGATTTTAGCGATTCGTTAGTTGACGAATTTATGTTATTAGACTGTGTATAAAATGAGCAGTTGGCTAATTTATTATAATTAGCTTTTTTCTTTGTTGTGACTTCAGGTCTATCCTGCAAGTTACTTAATTTTTTTATTTGTGGCTCATGGCCTTTATTTGTGGATTCTTTGATCCCGTTTCCTCCTTTAATCTCTTTCCTTAATTTCCCTTTATTTATATTTGTTGGGTTTATACCCTGATTTATTTTGGTTTCACCATTTTTTAATGGATTTGGGTTGCTCCTTTTATTACGTCCTGCATTCATTCTTTTATTTTCTAACTTCTCTCGCTCCCTGCTATTTCGGGGATTACTGCCTACTGATATATTTGCATTAGTTTTTATTTTTGGTTCTAGTTTCGGATTTTTTACATTTTTGTTTTGTTTAAATTTTAAATTTTGGTTTTTTTCTCCTGTCTGTGACAGAGTACGTTGTATATCGAGATCCCTTTGTTCTCGATATACAACGGCTAACGGCCCCATATTCTCGACGTTGGCAATCAACCCCCCCACTTCCGGCTGGTAAGATGGTATTTTGCCTTGGTTAATTGGGTTGTCTTGTTTATTTTGTTTTACATTCATTTTATCACTTTCCATTTTTACGCCTACATTCTTTTCATTTACATTGTTTATTTGATTTATATTTTCTATTTCCCTGTTGGCTTCTAGCCTTTGTTTATTATTTTTATCGGGTAAACATATTTTTCCGTCTTTTCCCGTTTTTTCGAAATCCTGCCAGAGCATTTCCCCGTCCAGCTGATAGGAGATAAACGATTTCTCCAGATTTATGCGGGTCTTAAGCTCACACAAAGTATTCATCCCCAATATGAGGTCAACTCGTAAGTTTTCCACTATTAGGAATACAAATTCCTTTGTGTGACCCTGAAGAGTTAGAGGTAAGAAAGTTTGTAACTTAACCCGTTTGCATGTCGAGCCGATTGCTGTTAGAACCCCCCTGTTAGCTACTGGTAGTTCGTAAAACATGTTTCCTTGCTGTTTCAAGGCCAGGTATTTGTTCGCATTAATCACGGACATTTGTGCACCAGTGTCCACTTCTGCGAATATCTCCATACCATTTATCTTGCAGCTAATCAATGGGCATTGCTCTACTTGCTCAATTTTATTTATGCAACTATCGGGTTCCTCTAACAATTCGTCCCGCATAAATAAGGCTAAACCGTTCAGGCTCACTATCTCGTCACGATGGTAAACTTGACGATTTTTTCTTTTCGGGCTATTGCGTTCCGGCGATCTCTTTCCTCGGATCCCTAGACGCGCTAACGGACAATGCTCCTTGTTGCTAGAGATCCTCGTTTCTAGTTTTTTTGCTGTGTGTCACTAGGTCCGGGGATAGAACGTGGCGGATTGGGTTTCTTAGGATACTTCGGTGGGGTTGTTTTTTGGTGTTCACCATAGGATCTTGGGTTATGGTCGGGTCTTTGGTGGTTAGAAGTGACGAAGCGCGGTGGTGCCCGGTTTGCATTTCCGTTAGCGCGGTCGTTCTCCGTCACGTTGTCGAGTTGGATTAGAAACGCAATAGCTTGTTTAATGTTCTGCGTGGGGTTGCCCACACTAGCTAATTGAACGTTGGTCCCGAAATGCTTCATGATCATGAAGATTAATTGCTTTTCGGGAATTACTGGATCTAAGTTCTTCGCCTTGTTTACCATCATGACGAAATATTCCGCCATGTTGGAAGGTCCGTTATTACTATATTTGCCCTGACTTAATTTCCTCCGAATCCTTTCCTGTTGGTGGAAGCTCCAGAAGTGCTGAGTGAATTCCTTGCGGAAATCCTGGTATGTCTCAGACCCCTTCTTTATAGCTCTCCACCAACTGTCGGCTGAACCCTGTATATATCGTTCTATGATCTTGAGCTTTGTAATTTCCTCCATCGTATTATCGATTTCAGAAAATAACGACTCCATTTCACAGAGAAACTCGATCGGGTCTTCCCGCGATGTACCCCAAAACTCTATTTTCCTATAGGATGCCTCGTTCAATTTGTTTGACACTGTAGGCAAACATATTTGTGTTATTGGCCCTGCCGTCCCTGAACTAGTAAGCCTATGTTCTAATTTTTTCACCTGTTGGTTTACAGACTTTACGTCCTCCCTTACTTTATTTACTTTCTCGCTTAACTGCGTTGTTTGAACCTCTACATCGTTTTTTATTTTTTCGATCACGGTGGCCTGTTCGGTCATTTTCTCTTCTAGGTTGCTCGTTCGACTTTCCGAATCCGCCCTATATTTGCTCATTTCATCGTGAAACGCTTCTAGGATCTTTTGGCGTTCTAATTTCTCTAACTCCCACCTTTTTTCGGCTAACTCGAACTCTTGTTGACGTTGTTTCTTGTCCTGCTCCCTTTCGGCCTCTCTTACCGCTTTATCTAATTCCCTTTCTTTTAGTCGTCTTTCTTCTTCGCGCTTTTCCCTAGCCGCGTTTTCTAGTTCTCTTTCTTCCTTATCTTTTACGCGCCTCTCTTCCTCGCGCTTGTCCCTAGCCGCATTTTCAGCTTTCATATAGGCTAAAAGCTTATCCATGTCGGATTTCGCTTCGGGTTTTGCCATTTTGTTTAAATTTAAAGTTTGTTTAACTAAATTTATAGATGCGACTAGATATTTATTTTTATATGTGATTTCTAATTTTATAAATTTATTTTATATTTGGTTTGGCCGTTCGGTGCGGGTTGTAGATAATGCCTAAGGTGTTGTACTCTCGTACCTAGTTAGATTTCTTGATTTTATTTATTTATTTTTAATTTAATTTTTATTTAATTATTTTTTATTTAATGGCTTTACTCCCTGCCTATTCTCGTTTTTTTTTTTTTTTTTTTTTTTTTTTTTTTTTTTTTTTTTATTATTATAATTAATTACCCACTAAAATTCTTTAGCTGGGTTAAATTAATTTAAAATTTATTAATGATTTTGCCTAATCGTGCCTTCCTTATTCGAGTCCCAAGTGCGGGCGCCATATCTGCAACGGACCTTCACCCAGCTCACGCACTCCCGACCCTAGCAAACTCGACCTGCCACAAACCTGTCGACGTTTGCCCAACTCGCAATTACAAGAACATGAATTTAAATCGTAATTAAAAAACCCACCCTGTGGATTCTGTCTACTAAGATTGAAAAGGTCATGGTAAGGTCAGTGATGTGTCAAACGGTGTAACATTGGGTAGCTGAAAAACACAGAAATTTATCACACAAATTAATACCTTACCATGCTTTGTAGACCTGTTTGCTCCATGTTCCTGCTCTCGTGAAGTCCGTGTCAGATAACATCCTACCATATCCTCTTTACTGAGGCCCTGTGTTATATATGATTAGATCTGCCAGTGGGTATCAACCCCTGGACTTGGAAATAAAACCAGCTAGTGTTGGCCTAGCTCAAACTGATTTGGTTGTTAAATTTAATTCTTTGGGTGGGTTCCTCGATTATTATAAGGTGCACTTTTATCATTTATTATATGTAATTTATTAAAATAAATGACCCTATTAGGCTTGCTGGTATGGCATTTAAAGCTTTCAATGGTTTTATTAGATAAATTTTCTAGCTGGGAAATATTACATTTATTACTTAGCACACAGGATTATTTAATAAAATTTCTCACTAACCTTTGCTTGAAATATGAATTTAATAATATTACAATAACGAAATTTAATCAAATGATCATATTCTTTAACTACAATAATATCTTGATATTTGGTTTTATATTTGAATTTAATAAACATTGAAATAACGAAATTTAAACAAATGAACATATTCTTTAAATCAAAATAATATCTTGACATCTAGTTTTACTTTTGAATTTAATCGCGTGAAAAATAATAATTGTTAAATAAAAGGATCATATTCTTTTAACAACATAATTTCATGACGTTTATACATATTAGAACATAAATTAAATTGTCTCTTACTACCCAAATACATATTTTCATTGATTGCAGGGAGGTTGACAGATCCTATATCAAATTGCTGCACTCATTTAATTTATGGGCTGACTTTGCACCAGCAGTTACTTGACATTTATTTATTTATATATGAAATTACTAGAGAATAAAATTGTTATTAACCCTACTTGTTAACACTTAAGAATTGTTTACCAATTTTTTGGACATATACAATTTACCTTAAATTTCTGATAAACTGAGTTTGGATTCACCACAATCCTTTATAAATTATCAAACAAGTTATACATGATTTTACGTTAATTAAAAAAACATATCAATTTCTAAACATCTTAATGATTGTGCTTTTATAAGTTTATCTTTCCAAATTATAACAGTTATTACTTTAACATTTATCAATCATTTAAAATTTCACATAAATATTTTATATATATTTAATAAGCTTCATATTTTAATTTATTTTTCAAGAAATAAAGCCATGACTTAGTTATTTAAACCTTTAATTTGTCGTTTTTGACTTTAGAAATTTTTCCAAATAATCTGGTTTATAATATTTAAAATTGTACAGAAATTATGACTTGCCCGACTCGCACTTTCCTGGATCCCCCTTGTATGTCCTGGGTGGCCAGATCCTTCCTTTCAGACTGGCAGTTGTTCTCGTCTGAAGGATTTTCCTTCCAGGCAGCGGCACAAGGCGACGTCATCTTCTTCAAGAAAAGAAATCTAACCGAGGTTTTCTCATTATCGAATGACTAGCTTGCGCTAGTCGTTATTGTTAGACATTTTACGACCAAATCGCGCACTCCGCGGCCAGATTAATGAAATTTAAAAGTCCATTATGACTTTCTCTGCAATTTAATTTAAACAGTGACCTTCTCGGTCGAATCCTCAAACGAGAGTTCCATTTATTTCTAAACCTGCAACCAAATCACTAGCTGCTTACCCCCACTACTTGATTTTCATGCACAGTTTTGATTTTAAGCGTGCTTATTTAATATTCTGTTGGAACTTGATTTTGGTTCTAGCACACACAGCACTCGCAAAGTCATCATTTGTGTACATTACAATCGGTTTTTATCTTATTCAATTAGCAATTGAGTTTCATGGCTTAGCAAAACTAGATAAACTTATTCTATAAAAATTTAAGATTTTTCAATTTCTATTCAATTGTTACGGAACCAATTTTTTCCGTTACAACCTCCCTGCTATTAAATGAAATTTGGGATCATTTTCCCAAATTGAGCTTAATACTACTTACTACTATTTAACACTATTATATATTGGCTTCATGTCCTCAGGCGTCCTTCTCCCTGAAACTCACACAATACATATATTATTAGTATCTTACACTTTCAACACATTGAAACTTTGTCTCCTTGCACTCACGATGCAAGCCATTATTTCCATATCATACAATTTATTTGAACTTAATACCCATAAACAATGCTTTATTTCTTGATCCATAAATTCTTTTTATACCTTGTACTCATATTTTAACATTTACATTCTTTATATTTATAAGTTACATAGAACTAACATGGATTTATTTCAATTTCACCTACAGTTTATACTTAATCTGTTATCTGGACAATTTATATGTTTGAATTACGCGACTTTCGCGCTGTTGGCCACTACAGCTGATTCTGACAGCCAGTAGCCTTGAACGCGCTTGGCAACGTCCGCTAGTTGGACTTTGGGCATCCCCTCTCTTTTGAGCAGGTCAGCTACCGCATTTCATTTTGCTGTTTTCGACTTTATCTGTACAATGCTACGCAATATCCTACAAGTTTTATTTAGCTTGATTTACTCTAGGCCGTCGCCCCATGTCCGTCCAAGCAGCTGATTGCTTATCTTATTTGTTGTTCGATACGCAACTACTTAACTTATCGCAGCCTATTCAAATTCCATTTCTAAAGTTATTAGAAGTTACCTAATCCATCCAGATTATTACATTACGTTTATTTTTGTCCCTTTAAATGTTTAAACAGCTTTCATAATTGTACATTTAAATACTTCGTAGCCTAATTAATCTTTTTACATATTTATAATTATTGATGAAATTTTTTGATGTTCCTTACATCGTAAATTCCCCTATATTTATTTGTAATTATGTTTTCGAAATTCATAGGGATGGGATAGTTCCTATTTATGAACGTGCTATCCTCTTGAATTTTTAACGCATGTTTGTATTTAGCCGCCCTGCCTGGCTTGTCACTAAATATATCTTTAAATTCATTTAATAAATTATTTAATTTTGCCTGTTGATTTTCACTTAATATACTATTTTTATCTTGGACATGTTGTAGTTCAATTTTACTTATTTTTACACATTGCTTATCGGTATTAATTTTGTCCCCTTTTTTTTTTACGGAACCTCTTCCATTCGGCCCGTCCCTTGTAATTTATTTCCTTTTCTTTATTTAAGGTTTTTCCAATTTTGCCGCGATCAGTGGGCTTTGATTTTAGCGATTCGTTAGTTGACGAATTTATGTTATTAGACTGTGTATAAAATGAGCAGTTGGCTAATTTATTATAATTAGCTTTTTTCTTTGTTGTGACTTCAGGTCTATCCTGCAAGTTACTTAATTTTTTTATTTGTGGCTCATGGCCTTTATTTGTGGATTCTTTGATCCCGTTTCCTCCTTTAATCTCTTTCCTTAATTTCCCTTTATTTATATTTGTTGGGTTTATACCCTGATTTATTTTGGTTTCACCATTTTTTAATGGATTTGGGTTGCTCCTTTTATTACGTCCTGCATTCATTCTTTTATTTTCTAACTTCTCTCGCTCCCTGCTATTTCGGGGATTACTGCCTACTGATATATTTGCATTAGTTTTTATTTTTGGTTCTAGTTTCGGATTTTTTACATTTTTGTTTTGTTTAAATTTTAAATTTTGGTTTTTTTCTCCTGTCTGTGACAGAGTACGTTGTATATCGAGATCCCTTTGTTCTCGATATACAACGGCTAACGGCCCCATATTCTCGACGTTGGCAATCAACCCCCCCACTTCCGGCTGGTAAGATGGTATTTTGCCTTGGTTAATTGGGTTGTCTTGTTTATTTTGTTTTACATTCATTTTATCACTTTCCATTTTTACGCCTACATTCTTTTCATTTACATTGTTTATTTGATTTATATTTTCTATTTCCCTGTTGGCTTCTAGCCTTTGTTTATTATTTTTATCGGGTAAACATATTTTTCCGTCTTTTCCCGTTTTTTCGAAATCCTGCCAGAGCATTTCCCCGTCCAGCTGATAGGAGATAAACGATTTCTCCAGATTTATGCGGGTCTTAAGCTCACACAAAGTATTCATCCCCAATATGAGGTCAACTCGTAAGTTTTCCACTATTAGGAATACAAATTCCTTTGTGTGACCCTGAAGAGTTAGAGGTAAGAAAGTTTGTAACTTAACCCGTTTGCATGTCGAGCCGATTGCTGTTAGAACCCCCCTGTTAGCTACTGGTAGTTCGTAAAACATGTTTCCTTGCTGTTTCAAGGCCAGGTATTTGTTCGCATTAATCACGGACATTTGTGCACCAGTGTCCACTTCTGCGAATATCTCCATACCATTTATCTTGCAGCTAATCAATGGGCATTGCTCTACTTGCTCAATTTTATTTATGCAACTATCGGGTTCCTCTAACAATTCGTCCCGCATAAATAAGGCTAAACCGTTCAGGCTCACTATCTCGTCACGATGGTAAACTTGACGATTTTTTCTTTTCGGGCTATTGCGTTCCGGCGATCTCTTTCCTCGGATCCCTAGACGCGCTAACGGACAATGCTCCTTGTTGCTAGAGATCCTCGTTTCTAGTTTTTTTGCTGTGTGTCACTAGGTCCGGGGATAGAACGTGGCGGATTGGGTTTCTTAGGATACTTCGGTGGGGTTGTTTTTTGGTGTTCACCATAGGATCTTGGGTTATGGTCGGGTCTTTGGTGGTTAGAAGTGACGAAGCGCGGTGGTGCCCGGTTTGCATTTCCGTTAGCGCGGTCGTTCTCCGTCACGTTGTCGAGTTGGATTAGAAACGCAATAGCTTGTTTAATGTTCTGCGTGGGGTTGCCCACACTAGCTAATTGAACGTTGGTCCCGAAATGCTTCATGATCATGAAGATTAATTGCTTTTCGGGAATTACTGGATCTAAGTTCTTCGCCTTGTTTACCATCATGACGAAATATTCCGCCATGTTGGAAGGTCCGTTATTACTATATTTGCCCTGACTTAATTTCCTCCGAATCCTTTCCTGTTGGTGGAAGCTCCAGAAGTGCTGAGTGAATTCCTTGCGGAAATCCTGGTATGTCTCAGACCCCTTCTTTATAGCTCTCCACCAACTGTCGGCTGAACCCTGTATATATCGTTCTATGATCTTGAGCTTTGTAATTTCCTCCATCGTATTATCGATTTCAGAAAATAACGACTCCATTTCACAGAGAAACTCGATCGGGTCTTCCCGCGATGTACCCCAAAACTCTATTTTCCTATAGGATGCCTCGTTCAATTTGTTTGACACTGTAGGCAAACATATTTGTGTTATTGGCCCTGCCGTCCCTGAACTAGTAAGCCTATGTTCTAATTTTTTCACCTGTTGGTTTACAGACTTTACGTCCTCCCTTACTTTATTTACTTTCTCGCTTAACTGCGTTGTTTGAACCTCTACATCGTTTTTTATTTTTTCGATCACGGTGGCCTGTTCGGTCATTTTCCCTTCTAGGTTGCTCGTTCGACTTTCCGAATCCGCCCTATATTTGCTCATTTCATCGTGAAACGCTTCTAGGATCTTTTGGCGTTCTAATTTCTCTAACTCCCACCTTTTTTCGGCTAACTCGAACTCTTGTTGACGTTGTTTCTTGTCCTGCTCCCTTTCGGCCTCTCTTACCGCTTTATCTAATTCCCTTTCTTTTAGTCGTCTTTCTTCTTCGCGCTTTTCCCTAGCCGCGTTTTCTAGTTCTCTTTCTTCCTTATCTTTTACGCGCCTCTCTTCCTCGCGCTTGTCCCTAGCCGCATTTTCAGCTTTCATATAGGCTAAAAGCTTATCCATGTCGGATTTCGCTTCGGGTTTTGCCATTTTGTTTAAATTTAAAGTTTGTTTAACTAAATTTATAGATGCGACTAGATATTTATTTTTATATGTGATTTCTAATTTTATAAATTTATTTTATATTTGGTTTGGCCGTTCGGTGCGGGTTGTAGATAATGCCTAAGGTGTTGTACTCTCGTACCTAGTTAGATTTCTTGATTTTATTTATTTATTTTTAATTTAATTTTTATTTAATTATTTTTTATTTAATGGCTTTACTCCCTGCCTATTCTCGTTTTTTTTTTTTTTTTTTTTTTTTTTTTTTTTTTTTTTTTTATTATTATAATTAATTACCCACTAAAATTCTTTAGCTGGGTTAAATTAATTTAAAATTTATTAATGATTTTGCCTAATCGTGCCTTCCTTATTCGAGTCCCAAGTGCGGGCGCCATATCTGCAACGGACCTTCACCCAGCTCACGCACTCCCGACCCTAGCAAACTCGACCTGCCACAAACCTGTCGACGTTTGCCCAACTCGCAATTACAAGAACATGAATTTAAATCGTAATTAAAAAACCCACCCTGTGGATTCTGTCTACTAAGATTGAAAAGGTCATGGTAAGGTCAGTGATGTGTCAAACGGTGTAACATTGGGTAGCTGAAAAACACAGAAATTTATCACACAAATTAATACCTTACCATGCTTTGTAGACCTGTTTGCTCCATGTTCCTGCTCTCGTGAAGTCCGTGTCAGATAACATCCTACCATATCCTCTTTACTGAGGCCCTGTGTTATATATGATAAGATCTGCCAGTGGGTATCAACCCCTGGACTTGGAAATAAAACCAGCTAGTGTTGGCCTAGCTCAAACTGATTTGGTTGTTAAATTTAATTCTTTGGGTGGGTTCCTCGATTATTATAAGGTGCACTTTTATCATTTATTATATGTAATTTATTAAAATAAATGACCCTATTAGGCTTGCTGGTATGGCATTTAAAGCTTTCAATGGTTTTATTAGATAAATTTTCTAGCTGGGAAATATTACATTTATTACTTAGCACACAGGATTATTTAATAAAATTTCTCACTAACCTTTGCTTGAAATATGAATTTAATAATATTACAATAACGAAATTTAATCAAATGATCATATTCTTTAACTACAATAATATCTTGATATTTGGTTTTATATTTGAATTTAATAAACATTGAAATAACGAAATTTAAACAAATGAACATATTCTTTAAATCAAAATAATATCTTGACATCTAGTTTTACTTTTGAATTTAATCGCGTGAAAAATAATAATTGTTAAATAAAAGGATCATATTCTTTTAACAACATAATTTCATGACGTTTATACATATTAGAACATAAATTAAATTGTCTCTTACTACCCAAATACATATTTTCATTGATTGCAGGGAGGTTGACAGATCCTATATCAAATTGCTGCACTCATTTAATTTATGGGCTGACTTTGCACCAGCAGTTACTTGACATTTATTTATTTATATATGAAATTACTAGAGAATAAAATTGTTATTAACCCTACTTGTTAACACTTAAGAATTGTTTACCAATTTTTTGGACATATACAATTTACCTTAAATTTCTGATAAACTGAGTTTGGATTCACCACAATCCTTTATAAATTATCAAACAAGTTATACATGATTTTACGTTAATTAAAAAAACATATCAATTTCTAAACATCTTAATGATTGTGCTTTTATAAGTTTATCTTTCCAAATTATAACAGTTATTACTTTAACATTTATCAATCATTTAAAATTTCACATAAATATTTTATATATATTTAATAAGCTTCATATTTTAATTTATTTTTCAAGAAATAAAGCCATGACTTAGTTATTTAAACCTTTAATTTGTCGTTTTTGACTTTAGAAATTTTTCCAAATAATCTGGTTTATAATATTTAAAATTGTACAGAAATTATGACTTGCCCGACTCGCACTTTCCTGGATCCCCCTTGTATGTCCTGGGTGGCCAGATCCTTCCTTTCAGACTGGCAGTTGTTCTCGTCTGAAGGATTTTCCTTCCAGGCAGCGGCACAAGGCGACGTCATCTTCTTCAAGAAAAGAAATCTAACCGAGGTTTTCTCATTATCGAATGACTAGCTTGCGCTAGTCGTTATTGTTAGACATTTTACGACCAAATCGCGCACTCCGCGGCCAGATTAATGAAATTTAAAAGTCCATTATGACTTTCTCTGCAATTTAATTTAAACAGTGACCTTCTCGGTCGAATCCTCAAACGAGAGTTCCATTTATTTCTAAACCTGCAACCAAATCACTAGCTGCTTACCCCCACTACTTGATTTTCATGCACAGTTTTGATTTTAAGCGTGCTTATTTAATATTCTGTTGGAACTTGATTTTGGTTCTAGCACACACAGCACTCGCAAAGTCATCATTTGTGTACATTACAATCGGTTTTTATCTTATTCAATTAGCAATTGAGTTTCATGGCTTAGCAAAACTAGATAAACTTATTCTATAAAAATTTAAGATTTTTCAATTTCTATTCAATTGTTACGGAACCAATTTTTTCCGTTACAACACACACACACACACACACACACACACACACACACACACACACACACACACACACACACACACACACACACACACACACACACACACACACACACACACACACACACACACACACACACACACACACACACACACACACACACACACACACACACACACACACACACACACACACACACACACACACACACACACACACACACACACACACATATATATATATATATATATATATATATATATATATATATATATATATATATATATATAGGCCTACATAAATATAGGCTATATAGTAAAAGTTTGAACTAATAGTATGAATACGTATAGAACACTTTAGATAAATATAAATGCAACAAAACAAAAATACTTGATTACAATTAAAACTTACACACTAGTTATATAACACCTGGACATTAGACACTGTATATTAAACATTATAGATTGTATTTAAATGCACTTCTGTTGCGCTGTGCTCTTGTGGAACGTTGTGGAACTAATGTCACTCCTGTTTGTCTCTATTCAGCTGGAAGAAGTGTTTCACTGTGTTTGATCTCTCCTGTGTAGCTAACAATGGAAACACTTGTTAACTATGTGCAGGCATTTGCATATTTAAATGCCTGTAAGGTAGGTTTAATAACCTATAACTCAATGCAGTTTTCATACTACTTCAACTACAACTTCCCAAGCATGATTTTAGTTCGTTAAACAGCTGATTGCAGAATGCATAAGCAATAACGCCTCATTACGCGCTAGTTAACTGTAATGGATCGTTACCGGATTCCAGCTGATTGTAGGAGATATTGTTTGCAACAAACCTACCTCAATAGCGGTCATTATGAGAATAGGTTTGTGGTGATTAAATAAAATATTCATTTCGACGAGGAATAAAATGTAGAATCTGAAGATGAGAATTTCTTATTAGAAGCGAAGGAAGTTTCTTTATGAGGACATAATTCAAAATGCACTTCAAAGCAAAGGAATATATATATATGTAGCCATGGAAATTGTATGGTGATACATTATAACGGTTTCCAAACTGAGAGAATCTTTTCCATTATTATTTATAAAAAAATTATTCAGTAATTGAATCCAGTCTCACTCTTATTTCGGTGCCTTTTCTGTACAACTACCTAAAATTATCAAGCTAAATTCCCTGTTACACTTTCCTAACGATAGCTTATCCTTTCAAGGCCTCTAATTTTTTTTTGATACTTTGAATTTTTCTTAAAGTGATTGTTCTCTCTAACAAATAACATACTTTAAACATTGATAATGAATATAGTAGACAATATAAACTACAACAATTTATTTCCTCTCCAATATTAAACTCTTGTAGTTAAATTCCTTAACTTAATATAAACCTTGCCCTTCAGTTCTTTGCAATATCGGAACCTTAGTTCACTATATAAAGCCCATTATAAAGCTTCTTGTCCACTATCATCCTATTGAAATGACTTATTTCTCAATACAAACCTTTTACGTTTGGTCTTCGTCCAATATAAAGCTGATTGTTCAAGATAAACCATTTAGCATCACTTATTTCTAAATACATATCTATTATATCCGTTACTTGTCCAATATAAAGCTTATTGTCCAATATACAAAAATTAGGATCACCTATTTCTAAATAAATATTTATTATATCCGGTACCTGTCCAATATAAAGCTTATTGTCCAATACAAAACCTTTAGGATCACCAATTTCTAAATACAAATTTATTAAATCCGGTACTTGTCCAATATAAAGCTTATTGTCCAATATAAAACATTTAGGATCACCAATTTCTAAATACACATCTATTATATCCAGTACTTGTCCAATATAAAGCTTATTGTCCAATATAAACCATTTAGGATCACTTATTTCTAAATACATATCTATTATATCCGTTACCTGTCCAATATAAAGCTTATTGTCCAATACAAAACCTTTAGGATCACCAACTTCTAAATACACATCTATTATATCCAGTACTTTACCAATATAAAGCTTATTGTCCAATATAAAACATTTAGAATCACTTATTTCTTAATACAAATCTATGATATCCGGTAGTTGCCAAAATAAAGCCTATTGTGCTATATAAAACATTTAGGCTCACATACTTCTAAATACAAATCTATTATATTACGTACTTATCCAATATAAAGAATATTGTCCAATATAAAACATTTAGGATAACTTATTTCTAAATACAAATTTATTATATCCATTACTTGTACAATATAGAGCTTATTGTTTAATATAAACTATTTGGGATCACATATTTCTAAATACAAATCTATTATAGCCGGTACTTGTAAAATATAAAGCCTTTTGTCCAATATAAAACATTTATAATCATTTATATCTAAATAAAAATCTATTATATCTGTTCATTGTCTAATAAAAAGCCTTTAGGATAACTTATTTCTAAATGTACATCTATTTAATGCAGTAGTACTGGTCCAATATAAAACCTATTGTAAAATATAAAACATTTAGGATCACGTATTTCTAAATACAAATCTATTATATCCAGTAGTTGTCCAATATAAAGCCTTTAGTCCAATATAAAATATATAGGATCACTTATTTCTAAATACAAATCTATTATATACGGTACTTGTCCAATATAAATCCAATTGTCCAATATAAAACATTTATAATCACTTATTTCTAACTACAAATCTATTATATCCGGTACTTTACCAATATAAAGCCTTTTGTCCAATATAAAGAAGAATGTTGAAGAATGTAAATGAAAGGCTTCCACAATCTCTACCGAATCCACTCTAATGGCTTCACATAAAATTCTGTCAATTTGTATTGATTCTATGATAACGTTTGTATTTCACCAAACAACCGGAATCGCATTTCTGAAACATACGTATTACAGAGTCTATGACGTCATATTGTGGACAGTATTTTTAAATTATAGATATAAAGTTGGCCGTATAAAACTATAGTCTGGCAAAAAGCCCAAGGGAATTTAATTTCTGTAAATGTGGCAATATGAGACTCTTACAGTGCCCACGAGTATAGCATGCAGTTACCTACCAGTGCACGTTTTTGTAATTCTCTTTCCACGTTCACCTTTAATGCTTCATACACCTGCAATATTTGAAGCTATGAACAGTCTCTTATGAATGGAACTGTGTATAAAGAGTAGCAACTTTCACATTTCATGTTATTATTTTTTTTAAATTCCTTCTATTACTTCACACTTTAATTATATTTATATTTTGTTCAAATTTCCATCGTTAATAAATTAATTTTTATTCATCCACTCAAATATATTTTTTGTAAATATATTTTTCAACTTGTACTGGATGACAAATATTGTTATTAGATCTTCTTCAAACTTTAATTCTTTCATTAATTACATAATGAATTAATTTTAGTTTTACATTGAAGAAAAACTTTTCACTTAAGGAACAAAGTATGCAATATAGTTACTTCGTTCCATTTGGCTTAAAATAAGTGATAATATATGATTTCACAAAACAGCTGAAACTATGTTATAGGTTCTGTAAGCTACATTGTATCCTGTTTTTTTGAATTTGTGCGCTATCTTATTTGTGAGTTTGTTTATGTATGTGAGGGTGATGAATTTGTTTGTGTTTGTGTTTTTGTTGTTACAGTTTTTGTTGAGTATTTTTCTGTGTAGTTTGTCTATTAAATAATTACCATATCCATTTTTGTGAGCTAAATATTTGATTGTGTTTAGTTCCTCTGTGTAATTAGTTGTGGACATAGGTATTTTATTTAGTCTGTGTAGTAAATGTTTGGATGCTGCGTGTTTATGTTGTATTGGGTGGTTCGATGAATTGTGTATCAATGTGTCTGTCATTGTTGGCTTGCGGTATATGTTGAATTCATGTTTGTTTTGATTTTTTGTTATGGCGATGTCTAAGAAATTTAATGTTTTGTTGTTTTCAAATTCTGCAGTGAACTGAAAATTTTTGTGTATTTTGTTTATATGTGTTTGGAGTTGTTGGCATTGTCTTATGTTCCTCGGTATAATATTATAACGTAATCTACATATCTGTGCCAGTATATTATCTTATCTGCGTTTTTGTTGTTATTTATGATTTTATTCTGTTCTATGTGTTGTAGGAATACTTCTGCGAGAATGCTTGAAATCGGTGAACCCATTGGTAGGCCTTGTTTCTGTGTGTAATATTTGTTGTTGTGAGTGAAGTAGTTCTGTCGTGTAATGGTGTTCAAAATGTGTATGATTACTTTTGTGATATTTTCTGGAGTGTTGTTAAGTCTTAGATTGTATCGTAATATGTTTAGTGTTTATATGACTGGGATATTGGTATGGGTAGACGGTATCTGAATGGGGGCAAGTAAGGTTCTACAGAAAACAATAAAACTGTACGACCCTTTCATAGGTAATAAACCACTACTGTCAACCTTTGTGTAGTGAAGCGTTAGCCCCCATCGAGATGCTTCTAGGTACTTAGAACCTGCCGGAGGAAAGATTCGATTCGAAATGGAACCATTTTTGCAAGCTATACAATTTCATTGTCTAAAATTGTATTAGTTTTAGTGGGTTGGATTCTAAGGTACTCAAAAAATACCATAGTTAGAGAAACGGGGTTAAATGAAAAGACTGTGCAACGGCTTGTGAACGATTTTCGGGATTTACTAACTTTTGGTTGATTGAAACGAGTACTAAGTTGGGTGGTGTCAACAGCGTCTTTGAAATTGATGAAAGTGCTTTTGGGTGTCGAAAATATAACAGAGGGCGAGTAACAAAAACAAGATGGGTTGTAGGCGGTATAGAAAGAAACACAAACAAATGTTTTCTCAAAGTAGTTGCAAAAAGAGATGCACACACATTAAAAAAACGTGAATACTGAATACGTTGAGCCCGGTACAACAATAATTACTGATAGTTGGAAAGGATATAATACACGAGCATTACTTTTGGCTGAATTTGAGCATTTTAATGTGAATCATACACGTAACTTCTTGAATCCTAATGATCGTAGCATACACACTCAGAGAATTGAATCAAACTGGGCTAAAATAAAAAGAAACACGAGGCTGCGAATCGGTAATATCTTCTTCTAATATACAGACATACCTCACAGAATACACTTGGAGAAGTCTCCATCCAACAACTGATCAGTTATTTATCGATTTCATAAATGCAGTCAACAATTTTTATCCTAGTTTTATCCTAAAGTCTATCTACGAATTTTGTATATGCGACTAAAACCATTTGACTGGGGGCTAACGCTTAGCTATTGTTGACTGATGAGAAGGGTTGACAGGGTGGTGTCGTAAACTCAACTGGTGTCATAAAAGGCCATTGTTCCACTCACAACCTTCCTTGTCCCCATCCAGATACCGTCTACCCATTGGTATATAGGTTTGTGATGTAAAATGATGCCAAGGTTGAGTTATGAGGGATTTCAATGTTCTTTATTTTGTTCACTAGATCTATTTTGTTCCTTATACTTGTGTGTGTGTGTCCAGTTTTATGTGTTTTCTAATAGTTCTATCCATATGGCGTGATAGTTTGTGTGCGGGTGATTGTTGGCTGTTTATTATCGGTCTTATTGGTGTTCCTTGTTTATGTAGTTTAGGAAGTGGTTGTAAGGTAGGTTCCGTAGGTCTTATTGCTTTAAAGTATTTTTTCTGTGTCTTAGATATTACGTGTTTTGCTGAATTAATTATGATTTTAACTGTGTTGTGATATTCGGTTGTTGGGTCTTTATTTGTTTATGCGATGTTGTTTGCCGTAATGAATTCATTAATTTTATTGTTTAAATCCTCGTATGTATAATAACTGTAGTGTTACCTTTATCTGGTTTTACGTACTTTAAATCGTGTTCCCTGGCTTTTTGTTTTAGTGATTTGGCTGTCTGTATTTCATTAGTGTGTGTTATGCTCTTTTGGGTCTTGTGTGTTCTTATTGTGTTACGAATTAATGTCTTAAGTGTTCTTGATCTTGTATTTCTGTTTGTTGTATATTGGTTTCCATGTCAATTATAATTGCTGTTTTTGTTACCTTTGTAGTGTATATTATGTTTTAGGACTTTATCACCCTCACATACATAAACAAACTCAAAAATAACATAGCGCACCCATTCAAAAAAGCAGGATACAATGTAGCTTACAGAACAACAAATAAAAGCCAAACGGCTATCAGACACAGCATTAAAAACAATACCAACACATACAATAACCCAGGAATATACAAACTAAAATGCAACAACTGCAATAAGTTCTATATTGGACAAACAGGCAGATCTTTCGCCAAAACATATAAAGAACACAAAAGGACACTGCACACTACTATTGAATCCACCTTCGCAAATCACCTCATGGACACTAAACCCTCATGCAGAAGTATGGAAGATAAAATGAGGATCATCCAGACATGCAACAAAGGCCATAAATTAAACACACTAGAACAGTTTGAAATATATAGACATAGCAACACACATAAAAATGACATCTTAAATGAACAAGCACGGCACATATCACACATACTTTTCGATTACATCACTTCTAACTTTCAAAAAAATGGTACCGAGGAAGCACAACAGCAGCATTTCTAGCGGCAAAAATACGAAGCTGAAGAAGTCGTAAGACGAAAACGTTTAGTCCAAGTGTAAGTTAACAATTAACAACTTTTAGGTAACAAAAGTTTTAGTAATAGCAAAAGTGTAATTTGTAATTTTCAACCAGCTCGTCATGAACAGCAACAAGATTTCGATACTTCAGTTATATTAATAGTAATTATTTAATAAAAAGTAACTAAAATGAAATGTTGTTTGTTGGCCTAAGCAGGAATTAAATTTTTTTTGTTAATATTACTTCTTTTACGAAGGACACGCGACTGCTGTGAGTCACCAGATAAGTATAGAAGTAGCAACAAAACTGTGATAATGCAACTATAAGAATATCCCTCATTATGTTATACTTATGTTGTTATACTCATTATATTATACTCATTATGTTATAGTTCCAGGGTCGCTCATTTAAGCAGGGTCGCTATTAAGCTAATCCAACATATCTGATTGTATTTCCATTAGGTAATATTTTGAACTTAGTAAATTGATTAGTATACATATTCAAAAAAATAGAAGATATGGTATGCATTTTTAACTAAGCATTCTTAATTATGACGTAAAAACTATAATATAAAACCTATTTTCATTTACAAAGCTATTAATAACTGCTAACCTTTTTGTGATTAATGGACTGAGTAATACGACGGAAGTGAAAATTACTAGTAATGAATTTAATCACAAACATTACGCCAACGTGGGGCTCAAACCCACGACCCCGAGATTAAGAGTCTCGTGCTCTACCGACTGAGATAGCCGGGCACCTAGACCAATATCTTTGAAGTTTTAATTAAAGCTAGTACAATTATAAACTATACTGTGTGAATATCACAAAATAAATTTCATTTGACTTTGTAACTATTTATGTGAATTATATTACACTCGCACAGATTTGGTAACAGAAATAAGAATGGAGTATAATATTTTATTCTCCTACGGTGACGTTTCGGTAACTACGTTCCATTTTTGATCTCACTGGCCTCTAATAGACTGATAAGTAATGGTCAGATAAGATCCCTACTTAGTATTATTGAAACAGTAATTCCAAGATTTGTGAATCAAACATGTTCTTCTGAGCCATATAAGATGTAACTTTAGGATCACCGAAGAGGTTCAGAATAGGCTGTACTGCTCACTTTCGGGGTACAGTACATGATTAGAAAGAACAATCGATTTTAACTTAATTCCGATATTATGTTTGCACAGTACTTTAAGATAAACCTTTGCACATATTATTAGATTCATCTCATAATGAAGAGGATCTTTATCAGTGTAATTAATTTAGTATTAATCAAATATAAATGTAAAAATTGTAAAATGCTATTAATTTTATTACTAAAAATTAAAAATTTTAAACTTATTGTGATTAATAGCCTATGAAATAGTTATGAAATTTTTTAACACTTGATTTTAGACTTTTATAAACTTATCGAGTAAATAAAATGTTCAGAATAGGGTATTCTCAAAGAATTAAATTTTCAACAAAGTAATAATAACAATCCGAGGACATATAAAGAGTCAGTATATTCTTTATAATTATAATGAGTATAAAAAGCATAATTAAAAATTGAATAATTATAAATTATTTATTATTTAATTAACTTATATTAATATCTATAATGTTGTCCCTTTAATAATAATACAGAATGCGATTTTTACTACGGTATACTCGCCTCAAATTAACTATGTCAGAACTATTATTATTTGTTCACTATGTTTCCAAATTATTCGATGTAAAAACCACCCAATTTACGTATACACACTCTCTCACATCATCTAATCGGGGGTTTATAGCGAGAAGGTAATAAAATTATGTAACTATACGCTGATACAAGATGCCAATTCTCCCACTTAAGCCTACTGCATAACTCTTACATATCCCGACCGATATCGTCTCACATACTCTAACACCAGTCCTCACATATCCCTATACAATCCTCTCAATTACGCCTACCACATAACTCTTACATATTTCTACCTACATCATCTAAAATACTCTAACACCAGTCCTCACTTATCACTAACCAATCCTCTCTCTTACGCCTAAAGCATAATTCTTACATATTTCTACCTAAAACGTCTAACATACTCTAACACCAGTCCTCACTTATCACTAACCAATCCTCTCTCTTACGCCTACCACATAATTCTTACATATTTCTACCTACAACGTCTAACATACTCTAACACCAGTCCTCACTTATCACTAACCATCCTCTCTCTTACCCCTACCACATAACTCTTACCTATTTCTACCTACATCGTCTAACATACTCTAACACCAGTCCTCACTTATCACTAAACAATCCTCTCTCTTACGCCTACCACATAACTCTTACATATTTCTACCTATATCGTCTAACATTCTCTAACACCAGTCCTCACTTATCACTAACCATCCTCTCTCTTACCCCTACCACATAACTCTTACATATTTCTACCTACATCGTCTAACATACTCTAACACCAGTCCTCACTTACACTAACCAATCCTCTCTCTACGCCTACCACATAACTCTTACATATTTCTACCTATATCGTTAACATACTCTAACACCAGTCTTCACTTATCACTAACCAATCCTCTCTCTTACGTCTACCACATAACTCTTACATATTTCTACCTACAAAGTCTAACATACTCTAACACCAGTCCTCACGTATCACTAACCATCCTCTCTCTTACCCCTACCACATAACTCTTACATATTTCTACCTACATCGTCTAACATGATCTAACACCGGTCTTCACTTATCACTAACCAATCCTCTCTCTTACGTCTACTACATAACTCTTACATATTTCTACCTACAACGTCTAACATGATCTAACACCGGTCTTCACTTATCACTAACCAATCCTCTCTCTTACGTCTACTACATAACTCTTACATATTTCTACCTACAACGTCTAACATACTCTAAAACCAGTACTCACGTATCCCTAACCAATCCTCTCTCTTACGCCTACCACATAACTCTTACATATTTCTACCTACAACGTCTAACATACTCTAACACCAGTCCTCACTTACACTAACCAATCCTCTCTCTTACGCCTACCACTTAACTCTTACATATTTCTACCTACATCGTCTAACATACTCTAACACCAGTCCTCACGTATCCCTAACCAATCCTCTCTCTTACGCCTACCACATAACTCTTACATATATCTACCTACAACGTCTAACATACTCTAAAACCAGTACTCACGTATCCCAAACCAATCCTCTCTCTTACGCCTACCACATAACTCTTACATATTTCTACCTATATCTTCTAACATACTCTAACACCAGTCCTCACGTAACCCTAACCAATCCTCTCTCTTACGCCTACCACATAACTCTTACATATTTCTACCTAAAACGTCTAACATACTCTAACACTAGTCCTCACTTATCACTAAACATCCTCTCTCTTACCCCTACCACATAACTCTTACATATTTCTACCTACAACGTCTAACATACTTTACCACCAGTCCTCACTTACACTAACCAATCCACTCTCTTACGCCTACCACATAACTCTTACATATTTCTACCTACATCGTCTAACATACTCTAACACCCGTCCTCACGTATCCCTAAAAAATCCTCTCTCTTACGCCTACCACATAACTCTTACATATTTCTACCTACAACGTCTAACATACCCTAAAACCAGTACTCACGTATCCCAAACCATCCTCTCTCTTACGCCTACCACATAACTCTTACTTATTTCTACCTACATCGTCTAACATACTCTAACACCAGTCCTCACTTATCACTAAACATCCTCTCTCTTACCCCTACCACATAACTCTTACATATTTCTACATACTACGTCTAACATACTCTAAAACCAGTCCTCACTTATCACTAACCAATCCTCTCTCTTAAGCCTACCACATAACTCTTACATATTTCTACCTACATCGTCTAACATACTCTAACACCAGTCCTCACTTACCACTAACCAATCCACTCTCTTACGCCTACCACATAACTCTTACATATTTCTACCTACATCGTCTAACATACTCTAACACCAGTCCTCACGTATCCCTAACCAATCCTCTCTCTTACGCCTACCACATAACTCTTACATATTTCTACCTACAACGTCTAACATACTCTAAAACCAGTACTCACGTATCCCTAACCAATCCTCTCTCTTACGCCTACCACATAACTCTTACATATTTCTACCTACATCGTCTAACATACTCTAACAGCAATCCTCACTTACACTAAACATTCCTCTCTCTTACGCCTACCACATAACTCTTACGTATTTCTACCTACATCGTCTAACATACTCTAACACCAGTCCTCACGTATCCCTAACCAATCCTCTCTCTTACGCCTACCACATAACTCTTACATATTTCTACCTACAACGTCTAACATACTCTAACAGCAGTCCTCACGTATCCCTAACCAATTCTCTCTCTTACCCCTACCACATAACTCTTACATATTTCTACCTACAACGTCTAACATACTCTAACACCAGTCCTCACTTATCACTAAACATCCTCTCTCTTACCCCTACCACATAACTCTTACATATTTCTACCTACAACGTCTAACATACTTTACCACCAGTCCTCACTTACACTAACCAATCCACTCTCTTACGCCTACCACATAACTCTTACATATTTCTACCTACATCGTCTAACATACTCTAACACCAGTCCTCACGTATCCCTAACCAATCCTCTCTCTTACGCCTACCACATAACTCTTACATATTTCTACCTACAACGTCTAACATACTCTAAAACCAGTACTCACGTATCCCAAACCAATCCTCTCTCTTACGCCTACCACATAACTCTTACATATTTCTACCTATATCTTCTAACATACTCTAACACCAGTCCTCACGTATCCCTAACCAATCCTCTCTCTTACGCCTACCACATAACTCTTACATATTTCTACCTACAACGTCTAACATACTCTAAAACCAGTACTCACGTATCCCAAACCAATCCTCTCTCTTACACCTACCACATAACTCTTACATATTTCTACCTATATCTTCTAACATACTCTAACACCAGTCCTCACGTAACCCTAACCAATCCTCTCTCTTACGCCTACCACATAACTCTTACATATTTCTACCTAAAACGTCTAACATACTCTAACACCAGTCCTCACTTATCACTAAACATCCTTTCTCTTACCCCTACCACATAACTCTTACATATTTCTACCTACAACGTCTAACATACTTTACCACCAGTCCCTAGTTACACTAACCCATCCACTCTCTTACGCCTACCACATAACTCTTACATATTTCTACCTACATCGTCTAACATACTCTAACACCAGTCCTCACGTATCCCTAACCAATCCTCTCTCTTACGCCTACCACATAACTCTTACATATTTCTACCTACAACGTCTAACATACCCTAAAACCAGTACTCAGGTATCCCAAACCAATCCTCTCTCTTACGCCTACCACATAACTCTTACTTATTTCTACCTACATCGTCTAACATACTCTAACACCAGTCCTCACTTATCACTAAACATCCTCTCTCTTACCCCTACCACATAACTCTTACATATTTCTACATACTACGTCTAACATACTCTAAAACCAGTCCTCACTTATCACTAACCAATCCTCTCTCTTAAGCCTACCACATAACTCTTACATATTTCTACCTACATCGTCTAACATACTCTAACACCAGTCCTCACTTACCACTAACCAATCCACTCTCTTACACCTACCACATAACTCTTACATATTTCTACCTACATCGTCTAACATACTCTAACACCAGTCCTCACGTATCCCTAACCAATCCTCTCTCTTACGCCTACCACATAACTCTTACATATTTCTACCTACAACGTCTAACATACTCTAAAACCAGTACTCACGTATCCCTAACCAATCCTCTCTCTTACGCCTACCACATAACTCTTACATATTTCTACCTACATCGTCTAACATACTCTAACAGCAGTCCTCACTTACACTAACCAATCCTCTCTCTTACGCCTACCACATAACTTTTACATATTTCTACCTACATCGTCTAACATACTCTAACACCAGTCCTCACGTATCCCTAACCAATCCTCTCTCTTACACCTACCACATAACTCTTACATATTTCTACCTACATCATCTAACATACTCTAAAACCAGTACTCACCTATCCCTAACCAATCCTCTCTCTTACCCCTACCACATAACTCTTACATATTTCTACCTACAACGTCTAACATACTCTAAAACCAGTACTCACGTATCCCTAACCAATCCTCTCTCTTACGCCTACCACATAACTGTTACATATTTCTACCTACAACGTCTAACATACTCTAAAACCAGTACTAACCTATCCCTAACCAATCCTCTCTCTTACGCCCACCACATAACTCTTACATATTTCTACCTACATCGTCTAACATACTCTAACACCAGTCCTCACTTAGCACTAACCAATCCACTCTCTTACGCCTACCACATAACTCTTACATATATCTACCTACAACGTCTAACATACTCTAAAACCAGTACTCATGTATCCCTAACCAATCCTCTCTCTTACGCCTACCACATAACTCTTACTTATTTCTACCTACATCGTCTAACATACTCTAACACCAGTCCTCACTTAGCACTAACCAATCCACTCTCTTACGCCTACCACATAACTCTTACATATATCTACCTACAACGTCTAACATACTCTAAAACCAGTACTCATGTATCCCTAACCAATCCTCTCTCTTACGCCTACCACATAACTCTTACTTATTTCTACCTACATCGTCTAACATACTCTAACACCAGTCCTCACTTATCACTAAACATCCTCTCTCTTACCCCTCCCACATAACTCTTACATATTTCTACATACATCGTCTAACATACTCTAAAACCAGTACTCACGTATCCCTAACCAATCCTCCCTCTTACCCCTACCAAATAACTGTTACATATTTCTACCTACAACGTCTAACATACTCTAACATTAGTCCTCACTTATCCCTAAACAATCCTCTCACTTACGTCTACCACATAACTCTTACATATTTCTACCTACATCGTCTAACATACTCTAACACCAGTCCTCACTTATCACTAACCAATCCTCTCTTTTACGCCCACCACTTAACTCTTACATATTTCTACCTACATCGTCTAACATACTCTAACACCAGTCCTCACTTATCGCTAACCAATCCTCTCACGTACGCCTACCTCATAACTCTTACATATTTCTACCTATATCGTCTAACATACTCTAACACCAGTCCTCACATATACCTGACCGATCCTCTCACTTACGCCTATAACCTAACTCTTACATATCCCTACCGAAATCGTTTCACATATCCCTACACCAGTCCTCACATAACCCTACCCAATCTTCTCACTTACGCCTACCACATAGCCCTTACATATCCCAACCGAAATCGTCTCACATAATCTAACACCAGTCCTCACATATTCCTACCCAATCCTCTCTCTTACGCCTACCGAATAACTCTTACATATTCCTACCGTAATCGTTTGAAATACCCTTAAACCAGTCCTTACATATCCTACCCAATTATCTTACATATCCCTAACGAAATCCTAACAACAGCCGATCACAAATCTCTGTAATGATCGGAACCTTACTCCTCCCACACATACGCTACCATATTTTTTTTCTACTCTAACCTTTCTGTAAACCTCCAATATCCCTATCTAAATCCTCTTACATAGTCAAACTATAATCCTTTCACATATTCTTATCACAATTCTCTTATTCACCCCTACCCCCATACGTCTCACTATACTTTACCCCCTAGTTCTCACATTAAATATGAATACTCCGTTCATCAGAAAGATTAAGCTTTGGCTTACACCATGACAAACATAATCGTTGACAAATGTATGGGAAGTTGATGATGCTTCGTGAAAAGGAAAGATTGAAGATACAAATCGTGGATTTTATAAAAACCTACATTGAATTTTATCAAAAGTTAAAGTGAATGTAGTTTGTTTTATTAAATTTATTCATTCTTGTTTTTCAAAAACTAAAATTATTTTGAAAACCATGCCAGAAAGAAAAACATCTGAAAGTATTAAAGAATATTTCCCACTTTAACGAAGTTTCAAAGTGGTTAAGTTTGTTCTCAGTTACAGGAACAGTCTGTAAGAGAAAACACCGTGGCTGCGACTCCATCAAAGTAAAGCCGGAGATTACATTTTTAATACAAGTTTTAAAGTACCGAGATCTAGGGGTGGGATGTAACCGCATTGTTGAACACTTGCAAAGTTGACAAAATCCCTTTACAAATTTTATTATGAAGACGTTCGCTAAAGTTTCTTGTTTGCTTGGAGAAGGACTTGACGTTCATTTCCTTCTCTCGAAAGAATTGTACTTTTTGTGAAAACAGTTTGATTAATTATTAACTGCCTTAAGCGCTTACACTGCACTTGTTTAATTATTTATTTATTTTAGTTGATTAAACAGTAGAATAATATGTAGAATATGTAGAACTATGTAGAATAAGTATGCAGAACTATATAGAACAAGTATGCAGATCTATGTCGGATAAGTATGCAGATCTATGTAGAATACGCATGCAGAACTATGTAGAATAAGGATGCAGAACTATGTAGAAAAAGTATGAAGAACTATCTAGATAAAGTATGCAGAGCTATGTAGAATACTTATGCAGAAATATGTGGAATACTTTATGCAGAACTATGTAAAATAAGTATGCAGAGCTGTGTAGAATACGTATGCAGAGCTATGTAGAATAAGTATGCAGAACTATGTAGAACAAGTATGCAGAGTTATGTCAGATAAGTATGCAGATCTATGTAGAATACGTGCAGAACTATGTAGAATAAGTATGCAGAACTATGTAGAACATGTATGCAGAGCTATGTAGAACATGTATGCAGAGCTATGTACGAGTAGAATAACATCACTATCGATTATTTAAGAGCAATAAAACGACACTTTTTCATTTCATTTAACATGAGGCTATTAGTTTATTTATTATGGTTTTTTGGCTGTAAAGCTCAAAATACTACATTTATTTTTGCTGATCATTGACGGAGATACACGTTTTGTTCTGGGAGGGCACAAGTATGTCCTGAGGTATCAAATGGGGTTCTGGGTTAACCCCCAAAAATAGAGAACATTTAAAAGCTTGTCGACATTGAACCTGCATCCAAAAATCCTACATTATAAGGTAACATGTTTCAAACTACGTTTTTCATTGGTAAGTTAGATTACGGTATTTAACGGTATGTTTTACATAGAACGCAAATCGGGGGCTTTTAGACCAAAAGTTTTTCATGCTTGAATTTGTTTTCGTATTTTTCAAACTCATAAGTCAAAAAATAAGCCTGATTTTGTTTGATAAGGGGGCAATGGACCTCCTTTCCTCCCTTTCGCAGTAGATGTAACGGGACATAGGGTCAGTAAGTATAAGGGTCTGAGTATGTAACATGATTCCAGAAGTGTTAGGACAGGATACATCTCGTACGATCTCTCGGGGGCAAGTTCATGGCTACGTGGTCGCCACTATTTATAAGAAGTGTTATTTTAATAATCTTTTTTCAGAAAATGTCGCTCTATATCTCAACTGTTCTATAACCGTGCTTAGTGAAACCAACTTGAAACTCTATAAGCAGAGTTATAATCTTTAAGGTATCACTAATTTCTTATTAAAACTGAACATATTTTATGGATATTAGCCCTTAGCACGCGGGACATATAAAGGGCAAGTAACAGATTACTTGCTATTAGATTAAAAAAAACGTGTTTGCGAAATGTTCAAAGTTCTATTTAATTCTGAGTTCCTAAAGATGTATTTGAACAAAAAAAATTATAAACTAGTAATTTTTATAATTTTTTATATTTTAAACGAGGTAATTCAAGATATCAATAAATCCATTTAAAATAAAATTAAAGTAACTAAATTTATTATTCCCCAAATCATAAACAATAAATTATTCTTACAGTACAAACAAAGGTGACTCACGTAAAAAGTAAAAAACTCTAGCAATCACAATGCCAACACAAAATACAATTGGCAGACGTTGCGTCCTGGCGAGAATACCCGTCATACGCGCACGCATAGACCACGTAATGGCGCCTGGTGGCTAAAACAACAGAATTTGGATTGGTAGCACGTGGGCAAGAACAATAACCGTAGCAGAGGAGTTTATTTACACCAAACAAACATTGTCACACATTGTAATGGACTTTAAGCAAACAACTAGGACTTCCATAAACAAAGTATGGTAAATAAATGATTTCTCGTGATAGGCGCTATCAGAGATTTCAGTCTTACGAGAATCACGGTATACGCGTGCAAAGGGTTAGAATGGCCGCCATGTTAGCGAATGTTTCTTTAACGGGTGATGAATATCCCACTGGAATGAATGGTTTCCCATTCAGACAATACTTAGGCATATTCCAAGGTCCTTCGTCACCCACTTAACCTCAAGCATTCACGCAACTACCCTTCAGTCGAGAATACAACACACATCATTCCTCACATAGCTATTTCTTAATCTTTCACTAAATATTGTCCAAAAACATAACAAAACCCTATAATTGAAATTTCACATGTTACCTTATGAACAAAATGAGGTGACTACCATATTAAAAGGTGTTGGTGACTAAAGCAGAGATATTTTTAAACACACATGTGATCAATCATTACTGGGCTTAAACTAACAACAGAATAACAACAGCTGTCTAAACATTCACCACCGACTGACCAGTTGGTTCAGGATCTAAAGGGGGTTAACCATGCACTGAAAGCCTAACGCAATTTTATTTCAGATTATTGTTCTGGGCACTTGGTTGATTGTAAAAACGTATGCTGTCGCCCTCTCGCATGCTCAACATACCAGGGGGGTCGAATAACCATTTAAACTCACAAAATACGGGCTTTAAAAAAAGGACATTGCCACTAAACACCTTTCTCTAAAACGTTTGTAGTTAAAAATGTTTTTTCTAAAACTTTGGAAGTTTAACTACATAGTTTTATAGTTTTATTTCAGTATTAACTCTAAAAAACTAAATGATTTTATTACCTATGCTCTAACAAATCTAAAAATTGGAAATACATATTTTTATAATGAAAATAGTACATAACAACTGTCTAAACTATTGTAGAAACAATATTACTACTGTACAGAAGCTAGTAAATGTCCTAAGTGTTGCCAACAGTGTTCTAGGTAATATAAAACTATTGTAGAAACAATATTACTACTGTACAGAAGCTAGTAAATGTCCTAAGTGTTGCCAACAGTGTTCTAGGTAATATAAAACTATTATAGAAACAATATTACTACTGTACAGAAGCTAGTAAATGTCCTAAGTGTTGCCAACAGTGTTCTAGGTAATATAAAACTATTGTAGAAACAATATTATTACTGTACAGAAGCTAGTAAATGTCCTAAGTGTTGCCAACAGTGTTCTAGGTAATATAAAACTGTTGTAATAATGTAATAAACTAATGTCTTATAGACACAACAAAAGTCAATTCCTACCTAGGCCAACAAAAAACAATTTAAAAAGTCATCTGTTTTATGAAATACATGTTTTCATTTATTTTAAGCAAAATGGAACGAACTAACTATATTGTATACCTTGCTCCTTTTATGTTTTCTCCCATATAAAAATACAAAAAATAAATAAATTAAATATAATTATTTGGAAAAACTGACATCTAATCATATTACCATCAATGTTATACACTACAATTTTAAAGAAATGTATCTTAACTTCAACGGGTGAGTAAAATTTATTTTATTATCGTTTGAAAACTTTTATTACATATATATATATACATATATATATATATATATATATATATATATATATATATATATATATAACAACATATGTTATTCAAATACAAGAATATTTATTAATTTATATTCAAAACTTTTCGTTGGTAAACAGTACCAACATCATCAGGAATGAAAAATACAATAATGCAAGATATAGGCCTAAATCATATGTTAAATTATAAATAGAATTGTTGCTAAATTTATACGAATTGCCACGTTTATTTTGTTGCTGTAACATTATAGACATTGAATATAGTATCAAATTTAGAATGTATTTGTATTTGATCTTTTATTAATTTGTTATTATTACTGTATTTATATATTTCGAATGCTTTATATATATTCATTCTTAATCCTTTATTAATTTCTTTTATAAGTTTCATATTTTCAATATTTGGAAATTAGTGCTTATTATTAATACAATGATTTGAAAAATTTGATTTATATATTTCTGGATTTATATAAGCATTTAAATTTTCTATATATCTTTCTCTTAATTTTTTTTTTTTTTACCTATATAAGTCTTATTACATTTTTCACATTCTATTAAAATTCACATAAAATATCATCAAATTATATATAAATACAAATATCAAAATTGCATACAAAACTTATAATAAATAACAATAATAAAACAAATAATATGCATGAAAAAGGTGGTGTTTATAAATTAGAATGTTAAAACTGTATTAAAACTTATATAGATCAAACCATGAGAAACTTAAAAGAAAGATATGAAGAACATTTGAATGCTTATATAAATCCATAAATGTATAAATCAAATTTTGCAAATAATTGTAATAATAATAAGCACCAATTTCCAAATTTTCAAAATATGAAACTTATAAAAGAAATTAATAAAGGATTAAGAATGAATATAAATGAAGCATTCGAAATATATAAATACAGTAATAATAACAAATTAATAAAAGAGCAAATGCAAATACGTTATAAATTTGATACTATATTTTCTATGGTTTAAATACAATATAGCCTTCTATTTACTAATAAGTAGCATTTCCCATATATTTAGGGCGCAGCCTAGCCTTGCAAACACATTAAACTAGGCACAGATCCAATCAAAGCACACAGCGAATGTGTTGCATTACGTTAGTGCGTCGGCGGTAAATTTTAAACTTTAATATAACAAGGCGAAACAATAAATCCAGCCGCATTCTCGCGTTAATGCTTCTCGAGGTAAATTTATGCCCGCGTTGACGCTCTGTGCGCCCCGCTCCTCCTATGTTATTGCTGTCTCCTGTGCGTACCCGTACATACATTGTAGATGTGATGAAGCGACTTCTTCCTTTTCCTACAAGTTATGGAAACATTTCAGCACATCTGAAACAGAACCAGATATTCCATCCGTCACTAATGTAAACATTTTGCTCTTTATGTCTCAATATTCTTTTTTCTAATAATAAAAATATGAAACTATCAATTTTCTCTATATTCAAACATTTTAAAAGTCAGTTTATACTAATATAATATGGTAAATATTCTGACACAATATTTATTGCATTTTTATTTACTTTATTTTTCGCTTATGTTCATGGTTATTATAAATCTTAAAATTCAGTCACGTGGTAAATACAAAATGGCAAATAAGGAAAACCATCCCAGTACAACTTTAGTTTTAAGACGTCGCATTTTAATAAAAGATAAATTTAACACGCGTGACATGTAGACTTTGCGTAAAAGACTGTTTTTAAATTTATGCTCAGCAGAATATAAGATTGACTTCGATATGACATGAAATAATTAAGGTTTTCATGTTTTTTCTAAATATTTAACTGACATTCTGTAATATTTATAAAGCGTATACATTCTAATATCCTCTAAAATTTAGAGTCTAGATATATCTCGTATGGGTTACAGCAATACAAGTAATTTATTTTAAAAGAAGGTTAATTCCTACTTAGCTCACCTAGAAAAAATTTTTTAGTTAATTTTTATTAAATAATTACACTTAATATAGACCAACATAACCTATCTATTAAAACAGCTGTTCTACAACATAACCTATAACATAAAATCAGCTGTTTTATGAAATCATATATTATCACTTGATTTAAGACAAATGAGGCGAAATACCCTGAAGTTTCCTCTAGTGGCATGTATTTCCTGTAGTATCTAAAAGCTTCCTGTAGTTTCATGTAGTAGTCTGCAATAACCTGTATTACCCTGCCGTTTCCAGTAGTATCCTGTAGTTTCTCGTAGTATCCTGCAGTTTCCAGTAATATCCTGTAGTTTCTGGTAGTATCCTACAGTTTCCAGTAGTATCCTTTAGTTTCTAGTAGTATCCTACAGTTTCCAGTAATATCCTGTAGTTTCTAGTAGTATCCTGCAGTTTCCAGTAATATCCTGTAGTTTCTAGTAGTCTCCTGCATTTTCCAGTAGTATCCTGTAGGTTCTAGTAGCATCCTGCAGTTCCCAGTAATATCCTGTAGTTTCTAGTAGTATCGTGTAGTTTCCAGTAGAATCGTGTAGTTTCTAGTAGTATCCTGCAGTTTCCAATAATATCCTGTAGTTTCTAGTAGTAGCCTGCATTTCCAGTAATATCCTGTAGTTTCTAGTAGTATCCTGCAGTTTCCAGTAGTATCCTGTAGTTTCTAGTAGTATCGTGTAGTTTCCAGTAGTATCCTGTAGTTTCTAGTATTATCCTGCAGTTTCCAATAATATCCTGTAGTTTCTAGTAGTAGCCTGCATTTTCAATAATATCCTGTAGTTTCTAGTAGTATCCTGCAGTTTCCAGTAGTATCCTGTAGTTTCTAGTAGTATTCTATAGTTTCATGTAGTAGCCTGTAATATTCTGTAGCATCTTGTAGTTGAGATGTAGTACTCTGAAGTTTGATGTAGTATCAATTTCCAAAAGTATATTGTAGTTTCCTGTAACATCCTGTAGTTTCCTGATAGTTTCCTAAAGTGTCCTTTTTTCTTCTTAACTAATAAATTACTCTTTTTCACGTAAGCTCCTATGTTTTGAATATTTTGATCTGTCCCGGAGCAGCACGGCTTGGTAATTAGCTGTCCCAAATATACACATGTTTCTAATTAATTTTCTATAGGGTAGGTACTTAATGTTATGAGTTATGAGTAGCTACTGGAGGGCCTAAAGCAGTTCGCAGTTCAACAATGTAAAATTCTAGAGCGTTCTTTATATTATGGCTTTCATTAATTCTCGACGTGTATGAAAACTAAACTGAATTCCATTCTATAGAATGAAAACGTGTAACTTTTTAATGAATTTTCTAGGTAATAAAGTCCTTAAAGCATTATGCTCAATAAGAACGAATAGATGAATTGAATTCAATCAATTTTATAGTTTAGCAAATATGGGGCTCGATTTACACAGATACGGCCTTTGAATATTAATTTGTCTACAAAATGCTTTAGTTCCTTTAAAATCAGTTTTACGAGATTAAACTTTTATAAGGTAATAACACTTTAACGACCTACATAGCACGAACAAACTGACTGTCATGTCAATCGATCGGTCGGTTGGTCTTAAGGCTCATGCGATGATTCCGTTCTGACTTGAATGCTAATTAAGCTGCCAAAAACACGAGCTGTGTTTACTAAATGTTGGAATGATCAAAGCTAGATTTTCAGTGAAGTTGGAAGGGGATGGAATCGTAAGACTACCTTGGGGGCGGACCGGATATCCTGTTTACTTAAAGTTTAGTGACTGCAGGAGAGCAAATCAAAGATGTCAGCAAAGTAGACATTAAAGAGCAAAGCGGGGGTTATAGATACTTTGGGGAATTTTATTTCCTTTTTCAAAATGAATATTTCGCTTTTATAATAAAAAAAACATTATAAGGGCTAGAAATGATTTTCCAAAAAAAGAAGATCCCACCTATGCCACTCGTGAGGAGTGCTGACAGAAGTGAAAATTTGTATAGCCAAGTCTGTAGAAAGTTTAAACTCGGAAAAAATATGTTTACGTAGCGTATAATCCCCTCAACATTTGTTATCAGACACGCGCAAAACAGTTGTTGTAGAACATAACCGGTAACATAAAATCAGCTGATATATAAAATCTATCTATAGCTTATTAAAATTACATCCGGTGGAAACTGCATTTTTCCCGATGTTGGTAAACCTAGGAAATCCGTACATTATAACAAAAATTTCTAAAAAGAATAGATATTTAAGTTGTTTAAAAATTGTGTTTGATTTCTCTCGTTAACAGAGCAGAGTGGTCGTAACTTCCCTTGCTCTTTTATTATTTTTAAATATTTACATTTTAAGTGCTCTCTTGTGTTTAAAATATATGGCAAGTCAAGGGAGATATTACATTTTTGAAAATTCCTATAAATTTAATAAAGTGTTTTACGGAATAGATGAAGGTGTTGTTTTTTATCTAAATACTTCTTGTTTGACTCCCGTAGTACCAAATCCAGCAACTACTAGCGGCAGAATTAGCATTGTTAGAATGCCTACTTTTCCTGGTTAAGTAAAAATTAATTGAGTCTTTCAAAATACTACTTGAGTCAAACGAAGCACTTTTTTTAATAGAAAATATCAGTTCTCCAAATATTCTAAAAATTTCATACGATTTCAAAGTAGATAAGTACTTTTTGGATACAGTGAATAAAGTGAAAGTGGTTTTGTAAAAAATAGCATTCTTTAATACATTTATATATATTCTAGAAAGTTTAAAGTTAACGTGTAGGCATTTTAGTACTACCCAATAGTTGATCTTCAGTGTGATATATTATCCACGTGAGTGTACTCCACTACCAGGGAACTTATAACTTTATACCTACCATGCGCACAATAATACCCCATCATTGGTCAGTTATACTGGAATGGCGCTTGTCTATGAAAGAATTACGTATCGGGATTAGCCTATTTGGTGGTTAAGTGTATGACGGTCTCATAAAGTATACGATCAACTCACCATGTATGAGTTGAGGGTATGTTGGTGGTAGATAGTTACCGCGATTTATTACGGACTACTCATCTCTTTTAGTCCTGCAAGGGGATGAGATACTGCTTAAGCTAGATATCTCATCTTCCTACACTTTCTCTCTTCTAAGGATATTTCAGTGATGACCTGTATCTCACCTCATCAAATTAACCGAAGTATTTGATGAAAGTTAATTGAATAATTAAATATATAATATAATATTAATTAATTACTGTAATATAATGCGAGTACTAGCGTTTCTACTAACCAATGTTTACAAAATTTCCTTTTTGTAGCGAAATAATGACAATTAAACCTGTTTTGATTCCTAATCTACACAATTACCACGTACGTTTTGTATTACAATTCACCGGATACGAGGCATCACGTCAATTTCATTCGTTCATCTATCAAATAAAACCAAATTCTGTTGTTTATATTAATTAGTGGTCAAAGTTTGTAATGTGGAGTTAAAACAATATGTGTTCAATTAATAATTTTGTCAGTCAATTAAACATTAGCGTAATTAATACAAACAATGTACCTTTCCGGGATGTGGTTGGATTAAAATAATTACATATCATCGAGTTTACGTTTGTATGTTTCCATTAGAAATATGGTGGATAATTTCATCTATGCGATTGCGTGCTAGTAGAGTACGCGCGCGCGTGTGTAAGTATGTGAGCTGTAATTTACTTGCTTCGTCGCAAATTAAAACTGAAAAGAACTGACGTTACCGCTCCGTCACATACGCAGTGATTAGCTCAGAAATGTGTCTTTTTTAATCGGACAGTTGACAGAATCAATCGGATGAGAAGAGTTTTCGCAGATCCTCCAGGTGTATGCAAGAAATTATCCCCCCCTCTATCTCCGTCATTTATCATTTGCATTTTGCGATCATAAATTTCCCTATGAAGCTAGTAGGCCGAGTGTTTCTTTCCCTTGCGGCAGATGGCGCGGTTGCAGGTATACAGCTGACCGTTAAAAAAGCTGTTTTGTCGCATCGCAGGTGTGTTACTGCCACGATCAATAGTTTACAACAATCATAGAAGCTGGTTGTATGTCGTGTTAAACCTTCAGCTCATCGCAGTAGAACCTGTTGAGATTGTGAAGTGTACTCGAAACAACTTAACATGTTTATATATAAAGCTTAAAAACAGGGTTGGTTAAACATTAGTACTTGCAAAACATTTGAATTTATAGAAACCATGGAATGTTTAAATCACTCAAGTTTAATAATTGTGATACCTTTTCCCAAAGTTTCGGAATCATTTTCCTCATAGTAGATAGAGTGGGCAGTAACTGGCAGAAGTACTCAAGTATGCAAAGTTTCGACTTGAAGTCACTTGAGCTAGCAAAACTAACAGAACCCAGTTTGGTTCTTTCAATCGGGGAGTAAGTGGAATTTACCACGTTAATGAGTATTTTACTGTTATTTGCTTTTACAAAACGTTATTCCATGCACTGGCGTTATTTTAGTAAGTGCCATCTTAATATCATGTAGCGATCACTGCCTGTGTCGAAGCTCACAAACAATGTAAAACCATATAATTTTCTGAAAGAACCAGTTACAATTGAACGATTTTATATTAGCAATGTAATGCGAACGCATAATATTGAGCTACATAGACACAGACTAAGCAGTCAGTCAGAGGAGGATGGTTGTTTTCGCGGCGCCCATATGAAGATTTGTAGTGGTGCCTGGACGTGAAGGTATGACTTACTAAAAATTAGGGACCTATACAATTCAAATGTTATTCTATTCTCTAAGCCATTACAACTTATAATATATTATGCCTCGATATTTAATGAATAAAGACAATTAACACAATCAAACTACTAGTACTTTTTATTGAAACCTAGAGATATATAGAAACTAGCAAAAATAACCCTTTTGATTTTATTAATAATATATAAATTATATGATTTATTAAAACAATAATATATTAATATTCAAGGAAACACACGATAATATTTTAGTCATATAGCACGTTCTACAATTCACCAATGTTTAAAATAAGTTTCTTGAAAAAATGCTTTTGTATACATATGACACTTCGATTTTGATCTTATAATTTAAAGATGGCAAAACTGAGGCCAACTGGTACACGGGAGGGGGTGCCCTTGCGAGTTTTGCCTTTGCGTTGGCCTTCTTTAATCCTGGCTAAAGTGGTAACTGTCTAAGAGAGCCTGGCAACTGTACCCGGTTGTTGCTACTTGGTTGCTAAAATGAAGGGGTGTCCGTTTTGGAGTTTATTTCCTTTCGTAGGATATTAGGTGGTGTAATGGTGGGGTTTGTTTTTAATTACAAGACAATGGATTCTTTTACTATTTTAACGTTTGCTGTAACTACAAGAAATACATTTAATGACAACGTAAATTAAGTGCTAACAATGGAACTTGAGTACGGAGTGTGAAAAATTATGCAATTTAATATTTCTTTCAATTCCTTTTATTACTTCACACTCTCCTTGTATGTGCTTATATATGTTATTCAAAATTTCAATTGTGAATAAAATACTTTTTCACAGATTCTGTCATATCTGTATAATTATTTAATAAAAAGTAGCTAATATAAAATTTTCCTTTGTCGACTTTAGGTAAGCCTATAAAGCTTTAAAAAAATATTTTTGATTATTTTTTTTCATAATAAGACTTATAACGGTCGACTGCAATGGTTTTGAGTCACATTGGGTCAAGTTAGAGACAGTTAATTTAAAAATTAAGTCAGCCACTTTTGAGAAGACATAAAGCATTATTTCTTGGTATTGCAGCTAATACGTATAGAAATTCTTGGTAGATTTTATTCAGTTTAGTTTGACAGTTCAAATTTAGCTTAAGCGGAACGAAATCCGCCTTTTTAGCATCACATCTGAAAAGCTTTTCTGTATCGAGGAAACCGAACGCCATTCCTTTCCAAAGTTTTTTCTAAATTCAATTATGTACTAATTTATAATTATTTGGGACACACGCTGATGCCCGCGCATTGGGCGTATTAAGTGGTCACCTATTGGTATGGATTTTGTTTCTGTTCTTAAGTAAACACCAAACTAAAAATATTATTTCCTTTGACTGTAATTTAGGGGAACCAAAGATTAATTTGGAATTATTCCTTGGAAGCGATTTTAAATTATAGCTTTTACATTTTGAGTAAATTTATACATTTTAACTCCCAAAGGGTGAAAGTATCATCCAATTGCTCGTTTTGGCTAACGGAGGTAATCTTTATTTCTGAAGGTTTTCACTACAACCGACTGCAAATGTACGTGGTTTAGATAAAATTATTATTAGATTAATAAAGTATTAGATGATTGGGTGAAACGTCTATATTTTTGGTGTCTTTAGATCTATATTGAATGAAATATGTAACTTTATCTTGCTATCTCAATACCGTCGTATCAACCAGATTTAATAACATGAAGTATTTTTGTTTTAGGTAAGAAAATGCTTCACACGAGGTGTTAATGGTGGCAGACCCATTTAGGTAAGTTTTACTTATCACTATGTATAGTTGAAAATTTTCTAGATTTGGTAAACATCCTTTCCCTTCTAAAACTGTAAATAATTATTTTATGGCGTGAATATTATTGCTAAATATGGAAAATAATATTTAATAAACAATAATAAACCCTTGCTAAGAATATTTACACAACCTTTATCTACATTGCTCAATAGAACTCAGTTCTGAGTTAGTTTGTTACCTTCTGATGATGCTAACTTTGTTAGCGAGCAAGTAAACATTGTGCGGTGAGCGTTTATCACTTTGTATTACAATTAGGCTACTGTGCTCACTATTGCTTCTACATGTGACGTAATAGACAAAACTATCCTGAAAACATCAAGAAACTAAGAAGGTCGAGATTTTCTCTTTAAAAAATAACAATATTTAACGACGATAGCATGTAAGGGAAGGCATTCTGTTTTTGTATTTCAATTGTGTATACCTATTGTTTCCATCCTTTTGCCCTAGTAATAAATTAAACACAACTTTTGTTTCATTTCTTCCCCTTCCGCTTTACCATAATAAATTTTAAATTCTGCGAAAATTTCATAAATCTAAAGACATGTAAATAAGTAGGCTGAAATATCTGTTATTTCACGAAATAGACACTATTCATCGATGGATGAAGCCACAATCTGTCTCTTTCGTATCTTATTGTTCCCTTAACATTAACTTAGAAGTTATGAAATGTTACGACATAAGTATTGGTAACATGTTATGATAACTGTACTTATCGGCTTTTCTCGCATCATAATAATGTAGAGGGTACATTGAATAATTGTTTTGTTTTTTAAATACTTAGTTATGACACAAGGATATTTATGCCAGAATGTGACAATGCAATGTAAACAATACGACCATACTAATAATAATAATACTCCTATAACAGTGAGACGAAATAGGTGGCAGTGGTCAAGGGTTGAAGGTGCTGATCCTCGTATAGTGTACGGATGGCTTTAAACCTTGATGAACATTTATTAAAGATATTGTTTTTACTGAAATAATTTATCTCACTCTCTCTGTCTGACTTTCTGTCTGTATGTCTCTCTCTCTCTCTCTCTCTCTCTCTCTCTCTCTCTCTATATATATATATATATATATATATATATATATATATATAATATTATAGCCTATATATACAAATATAAATATATATATATATACAAATATATATATATATATATATATATATATATATATATATACAAATATATATATATATATATACAGCCTGCTAACAATACGGAGACCATACATTGGTCATTTTGCATTCAAACTGGCAGCCGGGTACTTGTGGCAGCCGTATACGGCTGCCACATAGTAATCCATGGTAATGTAACACCCTCTGACAATAATCGAAATAAAAACCATGTCAATAAGTGTAAAAAGAAGTGTTTTATTGGTGCTATACTGTATTTGGAAGTTCTATGGTCGTTCTAAATTTTTAAAAAATAATTTGTAATAACCAAACGGTGCTCGTATTGATAGCAGAGTGAACGGGATTTGTATATCACAAGTTCGTAACATTTCCGCCAGGGGCAGCATAGTCGCCTCCTGTATATAAATTTACTGTATATTTCAACCATTCTCTAACATTATGGCAGCCACAAACTTGGCAACATTGCTGGTATCCACATGGATATCAATCGTACTACGTAATGTATATATTTGAATTGGACAAAGAATCGCTGGAAAGTGACCAATCGGGGGTTTTTGAGGATGCTGAAATCAATGCCGTCATCGAAAGTCACCGGGGATGTACTGGTGAGGCTAAACCCATGTGCAAAAGGGGTTGAATTAGGGTAAAAATGTCAGATGAATAAGAATAGCGGGATAATGACCGTTCGGGGGTTTTTGAAAATGCTAAATTCAATGGTGTCATCTAGAGTCACCGGGGATGGACCGGATGTGACTCTACGTAAGTACCAAAGGGATGATTTGGGGTGAAAAAGTCAAAAGTCAAAAAATCGCTGGAACATAACCACTCGGGGGTTTTTGAGGATGCTGAATTCAATGCCGCCATCGAAAGTCACGGGGGATGGACAGATGAGACTCTACGTGAGTGCCAAAGGGATGATTTGGGGTAGATGTGTCAAAAGTGAAACAATTACTAGAAAATAAAAACTCGGGGGGAATTTCATGAGGCGGAATTCAATGCCCTCACCGAAAGTAACCGGTAATGCATTGGTGTGGTTCCACGAGAGTACCAAAGGGGTGAATTGGGGTGAGAATGTCAGAGGTCAAAAAATCGCTGAAAAATATCCGCTTGGGGGTTTTTGAGGATCCTGAATTCAATGCCGTCATCGGAATTCTCCGGGGATGTCATTGTGAGGCTAAATCCATGTACCAAAGGGGTTGAATTAGGGTAAAAGTGTCAGATGTCTAAGAATCGCGGGATAATTACCGTTCGGGGGTTTTTGAGGATGCTAAATTCAATGGCGTCATCTAGAGTCACCGGGAATGGACCGGATATGACTCTAAGTAAGTACCAAAGGGATGATTTGGGGTAAAAAAGTCAAAAGTAAAAAAATAACTAGAAAATAACCACTCGGGGGTTTTTGGTAAGGCGGAATTTAATGCCGTCCCAGAAAGTCGCCGGGTATGCACTGGTATGGTTCCACGCGAGTACCAAAGGGGTGGTTGGGGTGAAAAAGTCAAAACTCAAAAAATCGCTGGAACATAACCACTCGGGGGTTTTTGAGGATGCTGAATTCAATCCCACCATCGAAAGTCACCGGGGATGGACAGATGAGACTCTACGTAAGTGTCAAAGGGATGATTTGGGGTAGAAATGTAAAAAGTCAAAAAAAATACTAGAAAATAACAACTCTGGGAATTTTGATGAGACGGAATTCAATGCCGTTATCGAAAGTCACCGGGAATGCATTGGTGTGGTTCCACGCGAGTACCAAAGGGGTGAATTGGGGTGAAAATGTCAGCAGTCAAAAAATCGCTGGAAAATATCCGCACGGAGGTTTTTGGGGACGCTGAATTCAATGTCGTCGACGAAAGTCTCCGGGGATGTATTGGTGAGGCTAAACCCATGCACCAATGGGGTTGAATTAGGGTAAAAATGTCAGATGCCTAAAAATCGCGGGAAATGACCGTTTGGGGGTTTCTGAGGATGCTAAATTCAATGACGTCATCTAGAGTCACCGGGGATGGACGGTTGTGACTCTACGTTAGTACCAAAGGGATGATTTGGGGTAGAAATGTCAAAAGTCAAAAAAGTACTAGAAAATAAGAACTCGGGAATTTTTGGTTATACGGAATTCAATGCCGTCACCGAAAGTCACCGGGGATCCACTGGTGTGGTTCCACGCGACTAGCAAAGGGGTAAATTGGGGTGAAAATGTCAGAAGTATAAAAAATCGCTGGAACATAACCGCTCGGGGGTTTCTGAGCGTGCTGATATCAATGGCGTCATCGAAAGTCACCGGGGATGGACGTATGTGACTGTACGTGAGTGCCAAAGGGATGATTTGGGGTAAAAATGTCAAAAGTCAAAACATTACTTGAAATTTACCACTCGGAGGTTTTTGAGGATGCTGAATTGAATGCTGTCATCGAAAGACACCATGGAGGGACGGGTGTAGGCTCTACGGGAGTAGCAAAGGGAGAATTGGGGTAAAAAGGTCAGAGGCCAAGAGATCGATATAAAATGATCACTGGGGGTTTTTAATGATGCTGAGTCTAATCCTAGCACCGAAGTTGGCCATGTACATTCCGGGATAGGACTGCGGGTGTCGCTGTGGGTGATTTGAGGTAAAACTTACCAGAATCTAAAATATTGCCCAAAAATGGGCATTCGAAGATTTTCGAAGGTCCTAGTCCCTTGTCATCAAAATAAGATGTAAGGGGTTACCAAGGGGTGATTATATCCCATTGACAAAAAATCGCCCGAAATTGGCATGTTTCCAACTATGCAACATAACCAAAAGAAAGAGTCGGGTTCCCGACCTTGTATTGGACAGACGCTGTGCTACATCTATTGACAGAAATGTTTGTGATATGAAAATATAAACAGGCGGCACTCCGATAGCAGTTCTAGCACGTTTGTTTACGTCATGTCTGTCAAACTAATCTTTATAGCTTGAAGCAGTGTTTCAATGCAGCCTGTCCATGTGCTTTAAGAATTTTAAAGACTGTATGCTCGAACGATTCAATTTGAAAAGATAACCGTTTGTCCCAAATTGATAATTTTATAAAAATTAAATTTTTTATTTAATTTTTAAAATAATGTATATTGTCTACCTAATTGTCATATATTTTCTTTCCATTTTTACTTAGACTATCTAAACATTTATGTTAGTTTTCTCATTCTTCTTCGGGTAATTAATTTTCTCTCTTTTCGTGTTATTTTTTTTTTTTTTAAAAAGGATGGTATCGTTAGCGGGGGCAGCGAATGACTTTTTAACCATCCGTTAATGAAAAATTTCTACTATAACCGTAAATAAAAATACTATAAATAAGTAGACCTTATATTTTTTCAACCTTTATACAACTTAAAATAAACGACAAAGAGAATTTGTTGACCCACATCATTTCATCGACTTATCTTGATCAGTTTATATATTCAGAAAACCTATTATGCCAATATCTACAAATGCCAAGCTTAACCTTTAACGACCGTCATCGTGCCTGACCATCAGCGACGGGTTAGATAAATTGTTATAAACAATGTAGAATTGGTCCAGCAACAAAAAATAGAAGGACTAGTTACACTTTGTAAGCTGACTTTGAACAGCCAATATGTCTAGAATGTTCTGAGCCGCTGTGTAAATACTGCTGCCAAAATTGAGTTATTATTTCTAATGCCTTTCCATAAATAAAGCTTATAATGTGTCAAATGTTATCTTGTACATAAAGTTAAGTGTGTACAATCAGTGAACAAGATATAATTATTGTATGTTAATTATCGTGCGATTATAAGTCTTTTTAGCTAAACTGCGCTAAAATCTGTAGAAGGTTTTATTTACTACAGTTTTCAATTAGTAAATAAAATATAACTGATCTCTTAAAACTACGTTTACCCTAGTCACATGCAACCAGAATATTCAAAAACAATTTTTATAAAGTAAATGCAAGATAAATTGTTAAACCGCACAATAAATCACACTTAGAAATTTCGTGCCTGTGAGCTACAACGGCAGTACTAATGTGACAGAAATGTGCAGGACGGTAGTTAAAGGTCAATAAATACTGAATCATGTTAATCTCTGTATTGTATACATGAACCTAAATGACATCTGTGCGAGTGTTGTCAGTTTATATTACGATATCAAACTGTCTGGTGTAAACAAACATAGGTCCAAGCCATACAAAGATAAAGCCTCGCACTCGACAAGTACTCTCGTGGACGAATGCCCGAAAAACTGACTTTCTGCATTCTATCTTTTCCATCTCTTTCTCTCATTTACATACGGCGTAAACGTAAATATTTTATCGTATTCTCCCACCGTCAAAATAGTCGTATAAAGACGGAAACATTTGTTTCTATCCTCGACTTTAGCCGCTGGTAGTCTTTATTTTATTTTATTAATATGTTTATTGAATACATTGGTATTAACTTTTAGTGAATATATATGGAGTAGGCCATATTAAGTGTTACATCTGTTAATACAAGTGTTAACATGTTTGTAATGTTACCAAATTGTAACAATATACAGCAAATAATAGTCACTTTTAGATTATTAAAATCGGAAAGAGATGATATGACAATTAATTTGAAAAGCAAGTTAAATTAAAAAATAAATACTTTATCGATCCTATAGTATCTAAGAGCACCAAGGGAAAAGAACGAGATGCATTGACCGGACCATTAAGATAAGTTTGGTCATCAAGTAAACAAACGCGTCAGAATGTCTTTCGGAGTGTCGGCTGTTTATGTTTCCATATCAGAATTGTGTCACAGCTGTATGTCCTTTCCAGCGAACCAACAGTGTATGTTTGAAGGAATTGACAGATGTAATATAATGGGAGTGGTACAGTCTCGTAAACTATCGAGTGTCAATTTTTATGAGATTTTATTTATATTATGATTTTATATTTATTTGCTAATAAGTTCAAGAAATAATTCCGTTCTTGACGATAACACTTGCGATTTTGCAAACACAAATACCAGTAACCGAAAAATTATTTATAAAGTTTTACAAAAGTATGCTAAAATAGCATGTTTATAAATTCCTGAAGTACTTACATCGAGGACTCTAATGAAACACTTGGCAACATTATCTCAACTCTTCCAAATGAATGACCAAGGTATTAAAGAACTAGCGTTATTTATAGGCCATACAACATCATTTTTATCAATAATAAGATTATTATTTTTTTCATCCAAAATACTCAAAAATAGTTTGAAAGATATAAATAATGTAGCAAAGAAAGAACACGTGGATATATACACAGATTCTATGAACATAAGGGCAAAACATTTTAAGTACTTACATGTATCATAGGTGTTAATATGCCAATTAAACTAGAGAGCAGTTCAGGCGGTTTAAGCAATGGTAAATATTTAAAATTCTTTATTTCTACATCTCTGAAGATTATATGTAAGGATATAGTTCTTCCCAATGTATATTGCAGTAATCAAAACGTTTTCGATAAGCAATGTAATAAATCTATTATGTTTATCCTCGATATTCTAGTCTCAAGAGTAACTTTAATGTCTATGGGATTTTCACTCGTTTTAGAGTTGCATAAAAAACTGTTTCAAGTACGGTGATCATTGGTACGGAAACAAATACAGTAGTGCATGGATAATTCGAGGTAGATGGGACCGAGACACCGTCGGATTACACGGAAATAGCTTCCTGTACACTAGAAAAAAACAGGAGTTCTAATGAACCGTAATACTATAATTAAGAATGCACAAAATACGTTTGTAGAACTTTATTGATTACAGTACATACATAAATTAATGTTGCTTGGCTCTTCAAGACTACTGTACTGATTCTTGCTTGAGAGGATACTATACGATATGAATACCATACAAGTATCGGCAATTATAGCTAAAAAAAAGCCGATGCCCGTTGTAATCTTTATCAGGACGCCCAATGTTTTGATCGTAGATAGTCTTTTTGTTCGCCTACCATAAAAATAAAACGAGATTATCAGTAAATCTAAAGTATAGTGAAAAATTACCGTGATCATCGGTAGTAAATATTTATGATTATCAACGTCTAAAGATTGACTACAAAACGTTTTATAAGCTCTTGGTTAAGGTTGCTTAACTGAAGTAATTTTCTATCAACGAAGAATAGAGAATATTCAAATTGAAATATTAAGTCTGTAATTAGGAGTTATTACAAACTAGTGGTAGGATTCGTACAATATATAAACAAAGAAGACAGTTTTGAGAAGTGATTGAGTATTAGCAGACTTTGTCTTGAGATCAGACACAGCCGAACGAACTAAAATCATTCTGATATTAACTATAAAAATGTATTTAACATGTCGACCGAAGAACGGAGAGATTTTTTAAAGTGAAAAAAATCTACAAAACAGTCATTATCTCTTACGTCTTGTTTTATTAACAAGAAATACCATCATAGAGACTAATTTTATTCTGTCACTCTGCATAACGCTATTTTACAGCTAGTTTTTGAAGACTGGTTCCTCAGCTATATTCGCCAAAATATTTGTAAATTATTTCACCATAATAATAATAATAAATCAAATTGTAGATATGCGAGCCAGGAGGGATACGGTTAAAGATAGAATTAAATAAGAAGATTAAAATATACTTAAATCTTATCAGATATATTTTCAGGTGCATTCAACGTGTCTTGATGAAAGTAACATCACAATCAAGGTGAAATGTCATTCTTTCAGAAAATATCTAAGGGAGGAATTAAAGAAATGTTTTCACCTGCCAACAACGACTACCAGGAAAATTTAATGAATGTAGTTAAAGAAGAACTTTTAGAAAAAATAGGTCTTTACTGAAACACATTTGTACCTATAACAACTTATGACAAATCAAATATGGTGGATAAATAAAAGAGATGTATTACATTGCTTACCGAAAACGTTTTTCACCGTGATGCCTAGCTACAATGTAATATACATTGGGAAGAACTATATCCTTACAGTTTTTGGTTACATTTGGCTGTCGTAAGTACAGAAATACTATTATTTCAATGTTTAATTTTTTTACCCGAAAATGGTAATTTGTGCTCGTTTGAACCTATAAAATATAGACGTGTTCAATGGGCCTACGTGAGCAAGAAATTACCATTAGATGAGATTCGACCAAATAAAAGCCTTCTTTTATTTACAATGTACAATAAAGGTAGATTTTTCTGGTTACTTACCTGAGGTAAAGGTGATACAATATATCGAAGAAGTTTTTGAAATAAAGTAAGAAATGTATCGCCATTACGTCTAAGCTAAATTAGAACAGATGTAAATTGGCCTTTACATTCATTCGTCGCAGAAGTTGAACACCACACAGACACAGTGTTTGTTAATCACCGTGGCATGGGCTTGATAGGCACTTATAGGTGGTGTTGGTTGCCAGGTGCGTCTTCAGTTTCAGCCACAATATCTGGATTAATGAAGTTGTACTCAATGTTTTTACCTTCATCGAAGTTGATTTTTAAAACTATTTCTTCAATAATTAATTAGTTTTTAGGTTTACATTTTTTTTGTTACGTTTTTTCTCTATTTATATATAGGTAAAGAAAAATAAATACTTGTTTAAACACAAGGTGTTCCTTTTAATATATTTTCTCGTTTTATATTTATTAGTCATTTAGTTACCTAGTGTTATAAGTAATATGAAATTTGCAATTATTATTTAATTCTTAAATTCATATTATATCTACACAATTTTGTATATTACGTTTCGTTTCCTTGCTACATTATTTATATTTTTGTAACAATTTTTGTTTATTTTGGATGAAAAAAAAATATATTATGTTATTATTGACAAAAATATCATATTTCATTGAAAGTGTAATAAAATATAGTAGAAATCACTTGAAATACAAAATTTCATTACATCCCGGACCCTCAGCTCAAGTGGTCTGACGTAATATCTTATTATAATTTTTGTCCGTAAAATGCTTTAGTGATAACCCGAAATCATTTCAACTAAATGTATGCTCCACATTACAAATATTACATTAACATTTAATTTGTAAAAAACATTATTATTGGTTATTCTTTTTTTTATAAAGACAACAGTAAATAGAATTTTATGTTTATAAAATCATAAAATATATACTTTTCTATTTAACCTACTTTAGATCAAAGTAGTAAACATTATTAAACTAAGAAACATTTACCCTAACCCCAAGTTAAAAAAAAAATATCCACATTAAGGGGGTTTCCCAAGGTTTTCATTTTCGTAAAATAAGGTTGACTTATAATTTGTTAAATCAATGTTTATTTCCCTTAGATCAAAAGTAGCGTTTTAAATGAGGTATTAAAATAATATTGCTTATAAACGCTATGGAATTGGAATTTTCACAAAATATAATAGTTCTTAATTTTTTGCGTTTACATTAATAAAGTTGAATGTGAAAAATTTGGTTCACGATATTTTGTATAAGAATTAAAATCACTGTATGAATGGAGAAATCAAACTCTTACCTTTAATAACTATACTCATAGACAACAAACTGTAAAGTGAGTTTCAAGCCACCGGCAAGAATTCTATGAATTAACTGATAAAATCTTCCCTTTGTCCTGAATTACGAACAGTTTTCTAAATTACTACATCAAAACATAAATTTTTACTTACTTTATTATTTGTAATTTTTAAAAATATCCACGCACAAAATTAAATATTTTCAACATAATATGTATATAACAGGTGTTATCATCGATCTATTAATTGTACCACAAGTATTACACGATATAATCTTAGAGCACAAAGGGTCAACAATATTTGTAATATAACATGGGCAACAGCATGTGTATTTGAACACAGAAAGGTTGAACTTGCTATAATAACACTAACAGAGTTTTATCGTATCTAATTTTTATCTCTCCCTTTGAGCAGGATCTTGTGACACTTGCAAAGCGCTTGACTGTGCTTGTAAATATTTCAATAAATTAACAGCAAACATTTACTATCAAACACTTGTATAAGAAATATTCATAACCCAATGATTTTAAATTAAACAATAAAAATTAGAGATAAGTTCAACAGTGGTTGTAAAATAGAATATTGACTAATCTATTACATGGTTCAATATCTTATTCGCAAACGACTTGTCGCACAAGTATATTAGGAGCTAGAAGGTAAAACAAAATTGAAACAAGAAAAGTAGGCCTAAACTCGTTTTATTTGGAACTGCATGAGCTCAATAAAATACATTACAATCTGTCTAACTTGCTTACAGATTACGACAGCTGATGATAGGAATCAATAATCTAATATTTATGATTGTGCCTAGCTTCCACTCATCTTCCGTTCCAAACATGGAATGGTATGACTAATCACACTTTCCCGCTATTTTTTAACAGTGTCTGGAATCGCACTCTCGAAAACTCACACGTGCGTTATCCTTGACTTTCGATGACGAAATTGGAGTCACCCCTTACAAACCCAGAGTATTATTTTACTAAACATTTTTCTAGTATCTGACATTTTCATAAAAATTGACCACCCTTTCTACTCCCGTAGAACCACACCCTCATATTCCCATTAGCTTTTAATGACGGTATTGGACTCAGCACCCTCCAAAACACTACGATTGATCTTTTTCTAGTTTTTTTGCCTTCTCACAATTATACCTCCAATTCATCATTTGCTATTCCCATAGAGGGTCACCCGTATATTCACATTGACGTTCGATTACGGTAACGACTCAGCACCATTAAAAACCACCCGAATGTTCATTTCAATTGTTTTTTTTTGCCTTCTGACAATTTTACCCCAATTCACCCCTTTTCTACTCCCGTAGAGCCACACCCGTGCATTCCCGATTGATATGGAAGACGGTATTGGATTCAGCAACCGAAAAAACACTAAGATTGATCATACTCTAGCTTTGTTTTGCCTTCTCACAATTATACTCCAATTCATCATTTGCTACTCCCATAGAGGATCATCCTTGTATCTCCATTGACTTTCGATAACGGTAAAAGACTCACCACCTTTAAAACCCCCCGAGTGTTGATTTTCCATTGTTGTTTTGCCTTCTGACAATTTTACCCCAATTTACCCCTTTCTACTCTCATAGAGCAACAACCGAGCATCCCCGTTAATATTGTAGACGGTATTGGACTCAGCACCCTCCAGAACATTACCATTGATCATTTTCTAGTTTTTTTTTGCTTTCTCACAATTATACCCCAATTCATCATTTGCTACTCCCATAGATGGTCACCCGTGTATCCCCATTGACGTTCGATAACGGTTAAAGACTTAGCACCATTAAAACCCACTCGAATGATCATTTTCAATTGTTTTTTTGCCTTCTGACAATTTTACCCCAATTTACCAATTTCCTGCTCTCGTAGAGCAACAACCGAGCATCCCCGTTTAATATTGAAGGTGGTATTGGACTCAGTACCCTCCAAAACACTACGATTGATCATTTTCTAGTTTTTTTTTGCCTTCTCACAATTATACCCCCAATTCATCATTTGCTATTCCCATAGTGGGTCACCCGTATATTCACATTGACGTTTGATTACGGTAAACGACTCAGCACCATTAAAAACCACCCGAGTGTTCATTTTCAATTGTTTTTTTGCCTTCTGACAATTTTACCCCAATTCACCCCTTTTCTACTCCCGTAGAGCCACACCCGTGCATTCCCGATTGATATGGAAGACGGTATTGGATTCAGCAACCGAAAAAACACTAAGATTGATCATACTCTAGCTTTGTTTTGCCTTCTCACATTTATACTCCAATTCATCATTTGCTACTCCCATAGAGGATCATCCTTGTATCTCCATTGACTTTCGATAACGGTAAAAGACTCACCACCTTTAAAACCCCCCGAGTGATCATTTTCCATTGTTTTTTTGCCTTCTGACAATTTTACCCCAATTTACCCCTTTCTACTCTCATAGAGCAACAGCCGAGCATCCCCGTTTAATATTGTAGACGGTATTGGACTCAGCACCCTCCAGAACATTACCATTGATCATTTTCTAGTTTTTTTTTGCTTTCTCACAATTATACCCCAATTCATCATTTGCTACTCCCATAGATGGTCACCCGTGTATCCCCATTGTCGTTCGATAACGGTAAAAGACTCAGCACCATTAAAACCCGCCGACTGATCATTTTCTAGTTTTTTTTGCCATCTGTTATTTTGACCCCAAGTCACTCCTTTACAACTCCCATAGAGCCCCACCTGTCCATCCCCGTTAAATTTTGTACACTTCTATCCCTGTCAGCTTTCGATAGTTGTACACGTTTATGAAAACTAACAACCAGGACTTATGTGAGTTGAGTAAATAATTGGCCAGCTGAAATGAAGAAGGGACATTCTAATGTTTATGTTTTCACCGTGATTACACACACCCAGTGTCTTACAGTATAAACATTTGACTAGTCAGACAGTCGCACCATAGTGGCAACACTGTTGGTTCTCGTATCGTTAGTGGCGTGGGAATAATATACACACCGGCTGCCATATTGTTATTAGACTGAACGAAAATATACACTGGCTGCCATATTGATGCCTAAATGAAATGCTGCCGTATTGATAGTATTTCAGTCAATTTTGTATTTTTAAGATTTTATGAAATTAAAGTACATGGAGTAGTATCATGTTTATTAGAAATAAATTATACATGACGAAAAACATATATACTTCACTCCTTCAAGTGGCTGCCATATGGTTGCAAAATGAAATGCTGCCATATTGATAGCGGGATGTATATATATATATATATATATATATATATATATATATATATATTTATATATATTATTATAGCCTATATTTATAAATATATATATATATATTTATTTATATATATATATATATATATATATATATATATTGTAACATTTATAGAATGGGCTATATAATGTTCTTTAAGAATTGGAAAAATAGATTAGAAATAACTCACACAAAATTTAAAAAAGAAATTCATTAAAAGATTGGTTAGATTAAATTGAAACTAAATTTAGGTAAAAGCCTAGAAATGTAAACAAGGTATTTGAACTGTAAATGCATAAGGAAATTTGTTGTATCAAATAAAATTTAAAACAAGATAATCTAATAATAATTATATTCAAACAAAATTGTAAATATTAGTAACATAAGGCATAAGTAATTACTTGAAGGAAAAAGTGAAAAACGATTGTAAACAATGAAAGGTTATGTTCTATGAATTCAGCTCAAAACACACACAATTCAAAATATTACAAAAGTAAAACACAAAGACACTTCACACACAAATAATAATAATTAAATAAACACTGGAAGGTTTGTTAAGGATCGGAAAATTGAAACAGTATGTTAACAAAATTAAAACTGGTGAAAACATTCGCGTTATTGCATCAGCTGTAGAAAGTAAGAAGTAGGTCAGTTGCAGTCGACTCTAGTGAGAAGAAATCGAACTGAATTATAGCAACATGTGTTTTAGAAGAAGGAGGCCGCCATATTTGTAACATTTTAAAAGAAAAACGAAGCGTTAAGTTTAGTCAGAGATAGCGTGTTTGACGCTACGAGATGGGACCTGCCATGATCAGTCAAAATTCCTTTTAAAAAAAAGCCGTCAAAATTATACAGTTTTGTGAAGAAACTTGGCAATTTTAAATAAGGATAAGAGAATTTAAAGATAAAGTACAGTGGTATTATAATTTGAAGGAACTAAAACGAATTTAAGTGTGTAAAAAGTGAAATTTGAAGAGAACGGAATCTTACGTAAGCAACCTGCAGAATTTCGGTATCTGATAAGTTAAGTATATATAGCGCTATAAAAAATAAACTTTAGTGGACCTTTAAGATAATAGGGAAGTTTAATTTTGTACATTAGAATATCTTGTGATTAATAGTAATAAGATCATAATCCAGTTCAAATAGTTTCGCCTTTTTGCTTATTCCAAATTAAAGTTTTTCCAACAGGAAAATATTTATTAAAACTAATTTCAAAATTTAATATTGTTTTTCAAAATTTATTTAATTAACCAAAGAATTAAAAAATATAGCCCATGCTATAAACCCCGAGATAGTAAGAGATCTTAAAATTAGCCTAGGGTATATGAAAATTTGTAACTAAAAATCAAAGAAAGTGAGTTTAGTATATTGTGTTAAAATTTGTTAAGTTTATTTTTGTTCTGTGTATTGTTTAAAAGTTGAAATAAAAATTGTTATAATAAAGAATTATGAATTGTTCCTGAGTAGTGTTTTTGTTTTAAATAGAAATTTGATATCATCAATAAAATAAATATTTAATAGAAAAAAAAATAATTGTAAAGCGTTTTATAAAAACTTTATATTTGGCGCCCAACGTGTGGCACGATTATTAGAAAAATAATAATAAAGAATAAATTATTCAGGAGTTGGTGTTTTGTAACTAGAGAAATTATATATCTTCATTAAATAATATTAAATAGTAAAACCCCGTTGCGAATTATAAAAGTATGTTTATAATTGGCGCGAAAACGTGGGAGCTCGATAAAAAAAGAGATAAAATTTATTTAGAGAGATTTTGAAACAAAATTAATTTAGAACTTTTTATATGTAAAACATTTGAACTGGAAATAGATTTAGACAAAATTCTGTAAAATTAAACACTGAGTTGAATAGTCAAGGCTAGGTTGTTTTGTAAAATAAGTTTACTAATAGCTTAATAAAAAAAAAAGAAAAATTATGTCTGATGAAAGGGAATCGTATAATTTGGGGGGAGATAAAGCTTAAAAAAAAAACAGGAAAAATGGACAAGTTTGGAAATGAAAGAAATAGAAATGGAAGGAACAGCTATGCCACTAGGAAACATTGGGGTAGAGGAAGATAAGGGACTACCTATGCAAACCCAACAGGAACTGGGAAATAATGAGAATGTAGATTTAAGGGATATAATGAGGACTTTAATGGAAATGAGTGTAAACATAAATAAATGGAGAGAGGAAATGCAGGATATGAGGGAGGATATGAGAGAAATGAAAAAAGAATTAAATGAGAATATAAACGAAGTAAAAGGAGAGATAAAGGAGGAAATAAGGGATTTAAACAAAAAATTAGAGGAAGATAGAGACGAAATGAGAGAGATGAAGGAGGATTTCAAGTTAATAACACAGGAAATAAGGGAGGATAATAGGAAAATAATAGAGGATGTGAAAAGGGACAGAGAGGAGAAAGATAGAGAATTAGAGGAGGAGATTAAGGAAAATTTTGAGGGAACAATTGAAATAAGAGCTGATGTGATTGAAATTAATGAAAAAGAGATAGGAGAAAGAAAGATAACAGATGAGCGTTTTAGGAAAGTCGAAGATGATAGGGAGAAAATATTAAGAGATCAGGGAAGGTTAGGAGATAGAAATAAAATAGGAAAATTAGAAATATGGCAAATAAAAAATTTAACAATTCAAACCGCAACTAATAAGAAGACTGAAAAGATTAATAAAATGATAATGGTAATAGGAGGAGTTAAATATCCGTCTCAATGCTTAGTGGTAACAGGCTTATTGAGAGAAATGATCATAGGTACGGATATGTTAATGAATGTGGAGGCACAACTCGATTTTGGAAAATGGGAGATGGAATTTAAATATGAGAATAACAGAGAAAATAGAACTTATGAAGCAGATGAGAGATACAATGGAGATGTAAACGGTGTTAAGGCAAGGACAGGCGTGGGGACAAGAAAAGAGCATGGTGCCCACAGTCAGTCGGAAAACTAAGACAATAAGAAACCCAGGAATAGAAATTAAATAGAGGAAACAAATTTACAGGCATTAATAGACACAGGCAGTAATATGACATGTATCCAGGAGAACTGGATATTGGAAAATAAAAATAAAATAGGAAGGGAGATATTAAATATAGGTAAAGGAAGCAATATGAATAAACTCTAGGTGACTATGTGTATAAGAAAACGTTAGCAGGAGATAGGTTTTAAGAGATGGTAACTATATCTACGATAATTTATTAGAAACTTCGTCGAATAATGAATAAAGATAAATATGAATCTATGTTAATAAATATTGAAGCATCGTTGTAATAAATAAAATATGGTAATTGTGTATTTAAACATCGTCGTATTGTAAGGGAGAATCTGCGTTGCTAAATAATGGAACTTCGTCGTATATATTATATCTTATAAAAGAAAAATGAATCTATGATAAATAAATATTAAAACAAAAATTATATATTCGTTGATATAGGGACAGTGTAATCGAAAGAGCTATAGATATGATCAAATAGAGGATATAAGATTGCAACCTTTAAAAATATTAGATGTTAAACTTCATACTTAATAAACTGAGATGATATAAGAAAATAATTGAACTGGATGTGAGATTGGAAGGGGAGATAAAATACTAACTTAGAACTGAGAGTTAGATGGAGCTAAAAGCAAAATAAATATGAGATAAATAATAAACAAGGAATAAACAGAAATAAAGGAAAGAGAAATGTTATAACCAATTTGACCAAATCTAGACATACTATGACTCGGATAGGCTGGGATTTAAAGACACGGTATCAGAGAATATATGTTAAATAAATATTGAATCAGACTTATGATTGGAAGGATTCCAATTGTAATAAATAAATGTAAAAAAAAAATATATAATTATGGAAGGAATTGTAAATACCAGAACATGATTTATTGTTACTATATGTTAGAATTGTTAAAGAATTGTTGATTGAATGTTAGTTATAAGTATATTGTATTGTTAGAAGATAAGTTAAGTAATATGTAGCTTGAAGTTTTCAGCTCAGTATTTGATTGTTAAAGAATTAAGATAAAATTGTGTCGTAGAATTAAGTATAAATGGACGAAAGTGGACAGATGAAGGTATAAATGACTTTTAAGTGGACAATTCTAAAAGTGGTAAAGACAATGGACGATAAGTTAACCAAAGTGTTGAGGTACTTACTCAATAAAAAAAATGTGTTCAATTAGTTATTAAATAAAATGTACAATTAGGAAACAAATGTTAATTTAAATTTATTTAAAAAAAAAAATATGTATTTTTAATCTAGCTTGTAAAATGTAAAGAAAGTGTAATCTAGATTTTAGGGATATTTTTTTTATTTAAATTAAATTAGGGGACATTGTAACAATTATAGAATGGGCTACATAATGTTCTTTAAGAATTGGAAAAATAGATTAGAAATAACTCACACAAAATTTAAAAAAGAAATTCATTAAAAGATTGGTTAGATTAAATTGAAACTAAATTTAGGTAAAAGCCTAGAAATGTAAACAAGGTATTTGAACTGTAAATGCATAAGGAAATTTGTTGTATCAAATAAAATTTAAAACAAGATAATCTAATAATAATTATATTCAAACAAAATTGTAAATATTAGTACCATAGGGCATAAGTAATTACTTGAAGGAAAAAGTGAAAAACGATTGTAAACAATGAAAGGTTATGTTCTATGAATTCAGCTCAAAACACACACAATTCAAAATATTACAAAAGTAAAACACAAAGACACTTCACACACAAATAATAATAATTAAATAAACACTGGAAGGTTTGTTAAGGATCGGAAAATTGAAACAGTATGTTAACAAAATTAAAACTGGTGAAAACAATCGCGTTATTGCATCAGCTGTAGAAAGCAAGAAGTAGGTCAGTTGCAGTCGACTCTAGTGAGATGAAATCGAACTGAATTATAGCAACATGTGTTTTAGAAGAAGGAGGCCGCCATATTTGTAACATTTTAAAAGAAAAACGAAGCGTTAAGTTTAGTCAGAGATAGCGTGGGTGACGCTACGAGATGGGACCTGCCATTATCAGTCAAAATACCTTTTAAAAAAAAAGCCGTCAAAATTATACAGTTTTGTGAAGAAACTTGGCAATTTTAAATAAGGATAAGAGAATTTAAAGATAAAGTACAGTGGTAATATAATTTGAAGGAACTAAAACGAATTTAAGTGTGTAAAAAGTGAAATTTGAAGAGAACGGAATCTTACGTAAGCGACCTGCAGAATTTCGGTATCTGATAAGTTAAGTATATATAGCGCTATAAAAAATAAACTTTAGTGGACCTTTAAGATAATAGGGAAGTTTAATTTTGTACATTAGAATATCTTGTGATTAATAGTAATAAGATCATAATCCAGTTCAAATAGTTTCGCCTTTTTGCTTATTCCAAATTAAAGTTTATCCAACAGGAAAATATTTATTAAAACTAATTTCAAAATTTAATATTGTTTTTCAAAATTTATTTAATTAACCAAAGAATTAAAAAATATAGCCCATGCTATAAGCCCCGAGATAGTAAGAGATCTTAAAATTAGCCTAGGGTATATGAAAATTTGTAACTAAAAATCAAAGAAAGTGAGTTTAGTATATTGTGTTAAAATTTGTTAAGTTTATTTTTGTTCTGTGTATTGTTTAAAAGTTGAAATAAAAATTGTTATAATAAAGAATTATGAATTGTTCCTGAGTAGTGTTTTTGTTTAAATAGAAATTTGATATCATCAATAAAATAAATATTTAATAGAAAAAAAAATAATTGTAAAGCGTTTTATAAAAACTTTATAATATATATATATATATATATATATATATATATAATTGTAATTTTCATTCCCGATGATGTTGGTACTGTTTACCAACGAAAGCTTTGGATAGAAATTAATAAATATTCTTGTATTTGAATAACCTATGTTGTTTTAAATTATTAAACAATAAAACGTATTTTATATTATGTATATACATATATATATATATATATATATATATATATATAAATATATATATATATATATATATATTGTGTTTGTGTGTGTGTGTGGGTGCGTATATATATATATATATATATACATATATTGTGTTTGTGTGTGTGTGCGTGCGTGTGTATGTGTGTAAATTTAATATACTCAGAGTAACATCATATAATAATAGTAGTTACTAATATAATTATAGCGTTTTTTATACAACCGAAGCCATCGATTGTTGGGAGATTTGATATTTTCAAAAGTACCGATAGTTAACGTCATAAATATCGGTTAGATATGTTCGGAGGAAATGTTTATGTCTAGATGACGTCATAGAAGGTATGTTTTAATGTTCCTTTTAGTTTGATTACAGGACCGTTATATAGAGTAATATCTATCCGTATCCTAGCTATGGCGTCACCTTTCGATGACGTCACTAGACTTAGTGGTTATGTTGAACTATTAATTCAATCCTTTATTATGCTGTTAAAATAGGTTTGACATAGGGCAGATCGGGGCAAGATGAAGAGCGGGGCCAGATAACGAATGTTTATTATTTCTTAGTTTTCAAGTAGGTGGCACAATCAACCAGACACTACTGCCTCTCCTATCGGTCATTCGGTAAGCAATATTATAGAGACGCTGAAATCGCCACTTTTGAGTTAGTTGTGAAGCTTTGACTGTTTATAGCCGCCACGCTATAACGTTTATGCACGTGTAAATAAGCTCTGGTGGCACAATCAACCAGACACTACTGTCTCTCCTATCGGTCATTCGGTAAACAATATTATAGAGACGCTGAAATCGCCACTTTTGAGTTAGTTGTGAAGCTTTGATTGTTTATCGCCGGCACGCTATAACTTTTATGCACGTGTAAATAAGCTCTGTTACAGATACAGGTAAGATATATTGTTTATCTATAATATTTATCAGTAGCATAGTTTAAATACTACCTATTACTATAAATAAATGTCATTTAATCGCATTTGTTTATGACAATGAAAACGAATATTTTTAAACAGGCAGTCCGGAGCAAGATCGCAACCACGTCTTAACTTATACAACTAATTAAGATTATAATGCTGCAGCTGTTGTGTTGGCCTAATTAACTATTAGTTACTGTCGTAGCGTCTGGAGTGTTTGTTTTCACTGTGTTCGAACATTGTGTATCTTAAACATGGATGATTCCAAACGTATTGAGCTAGTGCGAGAACACCAATCTATTTATAACCCAAAGCACCGCCAATACAAAGATTCGAATATCAGAGATAATGTATGGGATGAAAATATCAGGTAAAGTATTAAATTTTAATATATAAATTACAATATGATATTAATAATTTATACATAAATTATATATATACAATAATACCCAATAATACATACATAATAATATTGTTTATGTATTCATTAGCTCAAAAATGTAACATCTTGATTTTTAATCGTTTTTGTTTGTCCTGTTCACCTGGTTAATTCACCAATTTACGAATCCACTGCTACTGTTGAAGTAATCAGTAAAACTTTCCTGTACTTCAAAGCCATCAATGTTTCCAAATCCTCCACTTGCACGCAAAAGAATCAAATCAAAGACAACAAATCAAAACATCATTGTTTGTTTTCTTCAAAAAAATGCTTTCCTTAACATATTATGAAGACAACAAGCATTCATTACTAAGCGGTCTGTAACAACAATTGGATTAACAGCTATTGGGGTACAAAAAATACGGAAAAATGTGACTCTGTAGAGCGAAAGAATTTTCAGACACTCTTCTTGCACGTGAGAGTCTGTAGTTGTAAACAGCTTTTTTTGCTATCGCCATGAGCTTCATTTCTTGGGAAAGGTGTCATAATATGTGTTGATAATTTGAAAGCTTCGTCCCTTACTACTACGTAAATCGTACGGGATTAATCGCGTGGCTAGAGCCACGCTGCTGTAGTCGCTACAGTCGTAGCATAGGAATCGCACCTTTAGTCTGTAATCACTGCTCTTTCCATTAGAATCACAGCTGTAACAATACAAGCATAGATTGGAAACATTAGCAGTAGTAATGTATAAAGGAACAGCCTTATATTAATTTCCTGCTGTGCACTAAAGTAAATTCGGGATGTTTGAATTGGCTGTGCGTTGGCTCTACAAAGCACAGCTACAAAGAGCTACCTATAGGTATTGCTAGATTGCCTGTCAGACATTTCTAGTGGAATGAACGTTTCCGTGATGTTATGTTTGTGCCAGTACACTGCGCTATTCCCACAAAGCCTTCTCTTATTAAGGAATTTCTATCAAGGACATAAACATACTTCTAAATGTTTAGAGACATGATACTATAAATTGGTTTCCATATAGTAATAAATTAATTTTTAATAGATTAAAAGTTTAATTGTAGATTATACGTCAGAAAAAACTATTTTGAAATCATCTAAAAAAACAATTTTCGCACATTTTTACATTCTATATATACAAATAAGCGACAACTTATGTAAGGCATATTTCTTAGCAGATGTGTAATAACCAGGCACGTTATATATGTTTGCGGCGATTATTACATGTAGAAAAAGGTCAGCCATACATAAACTGATGTAATGAATATTGTAGCGTTCTTATAAAATGCATTCTTGCGGTTACCAATTGAAAGTGCAAATGACAGAATTTGCTAATCGTATTGTCAACTCTCAGAAGGCATTTGGCATCCTCAAGAAGGTGCCAGGAGAATCACCTGTTAAAGGCTGTTACGTTTATGACCTAGTATTAAGGGTAACTAAGGGCCCTTAAGTTATTGGTACACTCCGTAAATTATATCTGCAAATATTTCCTTTTCGAAAACGGTAATAAGAGAAGGTCATTGTAGAAATTGTGACGTTACTGATTTGATGAACGAATTGTCCCAAAGAGTTTTCCAATTAAATCTTTGTGGTGGTTAACGCCAATACTCTGACTTACTGGTTATATCGAGGTTATGTTTAAATGATTTTAAAATAGAATTTCTCTTGTATTTGTAAAAGTTGCGTGCATATTGTCATATCTTTGATAAAACTGTTACAAAACGTATGTTTTCATACAATTACATTGCTATTTTGTTATAAATGCTTGAAGTAAATGTTTCTAATAGTAGTCGACAATATTAAATATATCCATTGTTGGAGAAAATTCTAAGAAATTAAGCATTAAAGCATTAGTTTGGTTAGTATTTATTGGGTTTTTGTTGGTTATTGATCAAGACAACATATTTTAAATATGAAGGGTATTTTCAAAACACCATGAAAAATGAGCTCTAAAGATAATCGGATAGGTTCTTATAATTTAAACAATTACTATAAACAACACTTCTACTAACAATTTTAATAACTAGTCAATTCCTACTTATTTAATCAACGACAAATTTTATTTTAGTTGTTTCTATTAAATATTTATAAATAAAGTAACATAACCTATGCGTTAAAACAGCTGTTCTACCACATAACCTGTAACAGAAAATCAGCTGCTTTATGAAATCATATCTCATCACTTATTCCAATCCAAATGGGACTAAATGACTATATTGGATACAACAAATAAAAGGGATACACAAGTCTCACAAATTAATCATTTATTTACTCATACGCGGTTCAATGACACGTCATCATCATCATCATCAGTGATTGTTGCAAACTACAAACTCTTACAACTTGTAACTTGAGTTGTAAGTTAGAGTTTGTAATGGCAACACTCACTGATGATGATGACTTTGTCATTGAAACGCGTATGAGTAAATAAATGATTGATTTGTGAGTCTTGTGTATCTCTTTTATTTGTTTTAACATGATCTCACAGGCTAAGCTCAAAGAATAGTTGTATATGATTTTGGATACCTTGCCAGTATGTTTTCTCCCATATAAAACTAATATTATTTAATAAGTTTATTTATTGAATTAATATTTGAAAAAAACTATATTACCATCAAGTATTATCTACTACAAATGTTAAAAATATATTTGAACTTGTTTGAGTGAATAAAACGTGTTTAATTAACGATTTAAACATGTAACAAAGTGTGTATAAGGAGAATATTTACTAATTAAAGTAATTAACAAAACGTTGAAAACCCATTGAGCTATTACCATTTCCAAGGTTTGCCTTATAGATTACCTATATAGGCATATAGGTTATTTAATAAAACCATTCAATTTGTATTTACAATAATATCCAATTGATTTCAAACGGAAATTGTATGTATAAAGTAACGCCCAAATTACTCCAAACAGAGAACCGAACAACTGATCACCCCTAAACAAACAGCCCTCAGCATCAAGCCACCCCTTCTGAACTTTGACGAACGACTGTACCTCAGGCGCGAAACTATCACCTCTCTGTCTCTTTAACAAATGGAGGTGACAGAGTCGTGACAGGCGACGATACTCAAGCAGGATTGATTACGCATTCAAGATTATTCGGATCGATTCTATTGAGCGCAATGAATCGCAGCAAAACTACGTTTCAGACGCAATAAAACAATTTGCGGAAAAACTCTTGTAAAAAGAGTCCGTTCACCGTCATAAGTTTCGAATAAAAATATTAAATCATACAAAATACCATTTTTATATTTAAAAATCATATCTTATATTGTTGTAGATATTCAATAATTATGTAGGTTTATTATATTGTAACTTTTAGGTTTATTATTTTGCTTGCACTTTTCCGACAACTTAGTTTTATCGATCTGTTTATGCTTAATGCTTACGAAAACAAGTCAATGTATTAGAATTATATTTTAATAATTATGGTATTTTTTCCAATTTTCATTTCCTTATAATAGTTTATACTCTCCCTACATATATTTATATATCTCGTCCAAATGTCAGTCGTTAATAAAATACTTTCTATTCATCAACTCATGTTCAATTATATTTTTTTAAACTTGTATTGTATGACACTTGATGTTTTTATAGTGTTTTTTGTAATAAATATTTAATTAAACCTAATAATGAGTTAATTTCAGTTTTGTATCGGTCAAAAACTTTTCACAAAAGGGGCAAGGTTCGCAATATAGTTATTTCCTCCCATTTGGTTTAAAACAAGTGATAACATATGATATCGTAAAACATCTGTTTTTGAAATCACGTGAAGATGGAATCAACAAACGAGCTGTTTTTAATTTAAAGGTTTGAGGTAGAATAGCAGTTCTAGCCCATAGTTTATGTTACTTTATTTATATTAATTATACACTTTTAATAAGAAGTAACTAAAATCAAATTTGACTTTGTTGACGTACGTAGAAATTAAATTAATTTTTTTTGGTTTATATTATTTGTTTAACGCGAAAAACTGTAAAACAAACACTTGTCATTACACTACTTAACTACGACTATATTTCTACCAAGCGTATATTTTATTACAGACGTGTACTTTGGTATTTGGATATAAAGGTTATTATAAGTAATTATATATATATATATATATATATATATATATATATATATATATATAAACTGTTTTTTTTTTAGATAATTATTTTCCTGAAGATGCTGGTACTGTTTTATTGGCGAAAAGCGTAGAATAATATATGTAATGAAAGTATTCTTGTTTTTTAAATTCTTTTAATTTATTAACTCTATTACAGGAAAACATATCACCATATTTAATATATATATATATATATATATATTATATTATATTATATATAATATATATATATATAATGTATATATATATATATATATATATATATTTAATATAATATATATATATATATATATATATATATAACTATAATAAATAATTAAACTGTAATGGGGCTGATGGTGTATTGTCCAAACAACTAAAACTCAAAATCTTACTTCACTTTAGTTTAATAAAACACACAGACTAGTTTCGACGACGATGTCGCCTTCATCAGTGATTGGTTACTATTAATTTGTTGATTGTTTTAATATTTACCGTTGTGAGTTATTCTCACTATCAAAGCTCTAATGAACTTAATTTGGGCAAAGAAAAATTTCCTGGAACATATTGCGTCTAGATTACAAACAAACGCAAAAACAAAGGTTAACAAATGCAAAGAGCGGAGGAATGAGGTTATTCCATTGGAAACAGAAGTAAGCAAAGAATGCGTATAAGTAAAGCCAGTATTATTATACATATTTTCGAGTATGAGACTTCTTAAGTAACTCCCAATGACCCGGATACAAAGCAAGAGGTTTCAGGTGCTTTCGTAGCCCTATTTTATGGTGGCATTTCTATTTCTACTCCTATTTCGTCAAACAGACATAATTTTAGGTGGTTCTTTATTGCAGCGATAAATTGCCTCATTTCCTTCAGAGCTGAGGCGATCTAAAAAAAGTGGATCTATGTGAACCATCTACTAAGCCTAAACACAGATTGGGACAAGTGTATACACCATTTAGGGGGCAGTAAACAGTGGAACGGATAGCCCTTACCTCAGATTTGCAGTAGTGACCGTTTCATTGGTTTTGTTACTGTGCTTATCTCGTGCACAGAGACGAGTAGAGCGCCCCTATTAGTCACTACGGTTTCGACCAATATTCAAGAACGGTTCCGAACGAGAGGATATAAGGCCCGGTTTTTCTTCTTGCAAGATAACCATCTGCTTACTTCACTCCGGGTACCAACAATATGGACTTTATTTCATTGCCAGATGGCTTTATCTTGGGGCACTAGAGATGAGGGCAACCCAACCTTACCACTAAGAGGGTTCATCTCTGACGCTAGTATTGGGATTTGGGGATAATTTGACTTTTCGTTGTTAGGGTCACTTTATGTTATAACACCTGCTGTCTATCGGAGTCCAAGTGAAGTTTCTTCCCGTCAAATACTAAACAATCTTTAAATAAATACCGTTACTTTAAAACAGATGCTAGTAACAGAAAACGTGTTGAAAAAATAAATGAAATATCGAGCAAAAATAGTAATTAAAAAGCGATTAAAATAGCAATTCTACAAAAACCATTCTACAGGATTTATGCTTCTATTTTCTAATCATTTTGCATAATCTGAAAGAATAAAAAACAAAACAGGAAAACTAGAAGCGCAAACAGAACCTTTCCTTGACTTGTCTACCAAAGATTAATCCTAGTATAACAATAAGGTGAAGACGTTACGGTTTCTAAACATTCATATCTGTAGGTCTGTTCATAAGGATTAATGTCATTTGTCCAAATCGTCCATATTTGTTTTAGTATTGAAATTTATTTTTTTATTGTGTGTATTGCGTTTATGTAGAAATGTGATCGAGAACAATTATTATACTAGCTAGATGGGACTGGTAACCGCTCCGGAGATCGTAGATCATCGCGAAGAACCAGTATGAGGAGAAAATAGATATCTCACGGCTTATACTATTTAAGATAGTGACATTGAAGTACACTTAAAATTAGATATTTTAGAAAAAAATCTCTCAATCAATATTAGAAGAAACTATTGAAGAAAAATCTTTCTGCTTCTGGACTCAAGTCAATTTTTCCACATGAAGTTCAAATAAATTTTTTTAACATGTAAGTGGATAACAACTAATGTTAATACAGTTTTTCGCTGTTATTCAATAAATAAATTATAAAAATTTGATGATCTATGGCGAAATCAAACTGAGTAACTTCAAGTTAAAAGTCTAGCTCTTTGGCACTGAGCAAACTTTTCTAGCTAGAAATGTTCTTCCCGAAAATGTATATGAATTTTACTTTTATCGCATCTGATTGTCGTCTAAACCTTCATTGAACAACCTTAAATTGTTGCCATGGTTACCACACAATATCATAAATATTACTATACGATTAAAAATGAATGAATAGAATAAAATAAAATAAACAAACTGGATTAACGGTATTGAACCTTGCTTCACAAACGGACCGTGTGAAAGGAATGCGAAAAGAAACTACAACACAATGCAAGTGTATAAATATTAACACACCATAGTCCAACACCATACATAGAAAGGATAATGAAAAATTGTAAGGAAATTCGCTTTCTATTTTACCACTAAATATTGTTATTCTGACATATATTTTTGTACACACATATTTATATTAAATGTAATTATAAAATAAAAAGAAACTTAAATAAAATATTGCTTTGTTTATTTAAGTAGGAATCGACATAATGTCTCTGTAATATTCCTTGTTTATTTATAACATTACGTTCTGTGAGGAATTTTCAAATAATTTTCAATATTGGTACAAGCTTAGAAAACAGCTTATTGTGTGTTACAGATGCATAGTGTAAACATATAATTTATTTTTTAGAAGTTAAAAAAAATCTACTTTTTGTATTTGAAAATACTTTTTGTATTAAACTTTTTAACTAATTACTTGATTTTTTTTAGTGGTGAAAGTGTCGATATATAAGGTAGATGCCCGAAAAGAGTAAGAATCCCCGTGCGACCAACCGTGCAATAGTAATACTGGAAATCACCGAGTTCTAAGACAAACTTTTAAAAGTAAAATTTTTAAATTATTTACCTCCACAGATTTTTTTATTTACATTTTCCTTGAATATATAATTAATCCTTACAAAAGCACGCCTTAAACAACACCTTTTACGACAATCTGTAAATTACTTATTCAAATTTGTTTTCCAGTATAACCGGGAAAATATTTCCAAGCCAGAAGCAGAGCGGGGCAAATCAAGTTTTCCCCAGGAAATTAGTTTTGCAAAGTAGTGACTGTACATTAGAGCTTGCATTATGCTAAAGAAGCTATTAAAACCTTTTGACGAATCTGCAAGTATAATTCCGCTGTTACCTCTGAGAGGGGGAGGGGGATGCTGATGTCAGTTGTTAGGATCTGTGTTCACGCTCAGATTAAGGTTACCGCTGTTCTTCGTTTATTGGCTGTAACGTTTTACTAAAAAAAGCAAATTATCTCTTGTTTGTGGTAGGCCTAAAGGTAGTATTCACCTTGTTTGGGGGGAACCAGTAGACAGTGTCGAATGATCAACGTATCTGTAAAATTGTCACTGATTGTATTTACAATAACAAATTTATAATTCTTTACACAATTTGTAATTAAATTATTATTTTTCCGAATAGATGTTAAATTGAATGAGCACAAGGACAGTACTACAATTAATACAATAACATACACTCAAAACCATAAAACAAGAATAATAAAAACTGCAATAACTAACTTATAAAACCATAGTAAAAGAATAATAAAAACTGCAATAACTAACTTACAAAACCATTAAAAAAGAATAATAAAAACTGCAATAACTAACTTACAAAACCATAGTACAGGAATAATAAAAACTGCAATAACTAACTTACAAAACCATAAAACAAGAATAATAAAAACTGCAATAACTAACTTACAAAACCATAGCACAAGAATAATAAACACTGCAATAACTAACTTACAAAACCATAAAACAAGAATAATAAAAACTGCAATAACTAACTTGCAAAACCATAAAACAAGAATAAAAAAAACTGCAATAACTAACTTACAAAACCATATAACAAGAATAATAAAAACTGCAATAACTAACTTACAAAACCATAGTACAAGAATAATAAAAACTGCAATAACTAACTTACAAAACCATAGTACAAGAATAATAAAAACTGCAATAACTAACTTACAAAACCATAAAACTTAGAATAATAAAAACTGCAATAACTAACTTACAAAACCATAGTACAAGAATAATAAAAACTGCAATAACTAACTTACGAAACCATAAAACAAGAATAATAAAAACTGCAATAACTAAATTACAAAACCGTAGTACAAGAATAATAAAAACTGCAATAACTAACTTACAAAACCATAAAACAAGAGTAATAAAAACTGCAATAACAAACTTACAAAACCATAAAACAAGAATAATAAAAACTGCAATAACTAACTTACAAAACCATAAAACAAGAATAAAAAAACTGCACTAACTAACTTAAAAAACCATAAAACTAAAATAATAAAAACTGCAATAACTAACTTACAAAACCATAGTACAAGAATAATAAAAACTGCAATAACTAGCGTACAAAACCGTAAAACAAGAATAATAAAAACAGCAATAACTAACTTACAAAACCATCAAACAAGAATAATAAAAACTGCAATAACTAACTTACAAAACCATAGTACAAGAATAATAAAAACTGCAATAACTAGCTTACAAAACCGTAAAACAAGAATAATAAAAACAGCAATAACTAACATACAAAACCTTAAAACAAGAATAATAAAAACTGCAATAACTAACTTACAAAACCATAAAACAAGAATAAAAAAACTGCAATAACTAACTTACAAAACCATAAAACAAGAATAATAAAAACTGCAATAACTAAACTTACAAAACCATAGTACAAGAATAATAAAAACTGCAATAACTAACTTACAAAACCATAAAACAAGAATAATAAAAACTGCAATAACAAACTTACAAAACCATAAAACAAGAATAATAAAAACTGCAATAACTAACTTACAAAACCATAAAACAAGAATAAAAAAAACTGCAATAACTAACTTACAAAACCATAAAACAAGAATAATAAACACTGCAATAACTAACTTACAAAACCATAGTACAAGAATAATAAAAACTGCAATAACTAACTTACAAAACCATAGTACAAGAATAATAAAAACTGCAATAACTAACTTACAAAACCATAAAACTTAGAATAATAAAAACTGCAATAACTAACTTACAAAACCATAGTACAAGAATAATAAAAACTGCAATAACTAACTTACGAAACCATAAAACAAGAATAATAAAAACTGCAATAACTAAATTACAAAACCGTAGTACAAGAATAATAAAAACTGCAATAACTAACTTACAAAACCATAAAACAAGAGTAATAAAAACTGCAATAACAAACTTACAAAACCATAAAACAAGAATAATAAAAACTGCAATAACTAACTTACAAAACCATAAAACAAGAATAAAAAAACTGCACTAACTAACTTAAAAAACCATAAAACTAAAATAATAAAAACTGCAATAACTAACTTACAAAACCATAGTACAAGAATAATAAAAACTGCAATAACTAGCGTACAAAACCGTAAAACAAGAATAATAAAAACAGCAATAACTAACTTACAAAACCATCAAACAAGAATAATAAAAACTGCAATAACTAACTTACAAAACCATAGTACAAGAATAATAAAAACTGCAATAACTAGCTTACAAAACCGTAAAACAAGAATATTAAAAACAGCAATAACTAACATACAAAACCTTAAAACAAGAATAATAAAAACTGCAATAACTAACTTACAAAACCATAAAACAAGAATAAAAAAACTGCAATAACTAACTTACAAAACCATAAAACAAGAATAATAAAAACTGCAATAACTAAACTTACAAAACCATAGTACAAGAATAATAAAAACTGCAATAACTAACTTACAAAACCATAAAACAAGAATAATAAAAACTGCAATAACAAACTTACAAAACCATAAAACAAGAATAATAAAAACTGCAATAACTAACTTACAAAACCATAAAACAAGAATAAAAAAAACTGCAATAACTAACTTACAAAACCATAAAACAAGAATAATAAACACTGCAATAACTAACTTACAAAACCATAGTACAAGAATAATAAAAACTGCAATAACTAACTTACAAAACCATAGTACAAGAATAATAATAACTGCAATAACTAACTTACAAAACCATAAAACAAGAATAATAAAAACTGCAATAACTAACTTACAAAACCATAGTACAAGAATAATAAAAACTGCAATAACTAACTTACAAAACCATAAAACAAGAATAATAAAAACTGAAATAACTAACTTACAAAACCATAGTACAAGAATAATAAAAACTGCAATAACTAACTTACACAACCATAAAACAAGAATAATAATAACTGCAATAACTAACTTACAAAACCATAGTACAAGAATAATAAAAACTGCAATAACTAACTTGCAAAACCATAAAACAAGAATAATAAAAACTGCAATAACTAATTTACAAAACCATAGTACAAGAATAATAAAAACTGCAATAACTAACTTACAAAACCATAAAACAAGAATAATAAAAACTGCAATAACTAACTTACAAAACCATAGTACAAGAATAATAAAAACTGCAACAAATAACTTACAAAACCATAGTACAAGAATTATAAAATCTCCTATAACTAACTTACAAAGAAGTTATATACAAATTAAAATAAAAAGATATCAATTTATTGATATTTGACTATTTTTTTGAACGTTGTTTTGAGGCTTTTGTTAATTGTATCAACTTTAAAATTGTTTATTAATCTTACATTATTTGTTGGAAATAATCTATAGTTTATTTCTATAGTTTGCTATTAATTTGACTAAAAAAGACTTTTACCTGTGAACCATAGAAAAATATACTTAGTAAAATGAATCTTTGAATCCCTAATTACATGTTAATTTATATAATACATTTTTTGCTACTCATTCCATATTAAGTTATTAAATATACATTTCAAGAGGTTTTCGAGAGAGTTCTCTTAATACCATAAAGGGATAGGTCTATGTATAATATAATGTAAACATGGGAAACATTTCTTCGTCCTTGCTTGTTCCATACAAGACCTGTTCTGCAGGATAATTACCTATTTAACGAGTGTTCAGAGTTTAGCATCACCTAAAACCTCGTCTGTCTAAAGGCAGTAGTCAATAAACAGATTTGTTGACGTGCTGAAATGTGTGGACTGTATTTCGGTTCACAAAATCTCGTCACCGATCGATTTGTTCCCTTTCTATTAACGAGTTGGCATTTTGTAGTAAAAGTACCAATCTAGCGACAGGAGGACGCGAGGCTAAACTCTGAACTCTTGATGAAAAACCTACAAGAACCATTAAGCTCTAAAATTATAACAAATTTTAGAAAAACGTTCATCACATTTTTGTTTCTTAACTTCATCGCTAAATTAACAATTCTAATTTTTGAAAACATTATAAAGACAAACACAATTCAATAATATAACATTTAATGAATCAAACTGCTTTACAACTTCTTTGTCGTCATCCGGTCACAATTAGCTGATTCCACTTCACAATACCAGTAGATATCTAAAGTAAGAGTGGTTGCAAACATGTACACTCATAATAAAAATTACAAAACTGTATAATATAATTTAAACACCGAAGTAGTCACATATACTACAAGGACTAAGTCTTAACATCCCTTTTCACTTCAGGATATTGTTACCGTCCTACGTGTAAACCGACACTAAGCTATGTCACAATAGCAGAAGGTGGGGCTAAACTCTAAATTTTTGGCGAAAGGTGTATATGACTTTATTACTATAAGTTACTTTCTGGCATGGCTGCTACTTTATACTACGACACCCGCCCTACTCCCACCGCGTCTTCAGACAGTGACTACGTGAAGAATATTATAGTTTCTAATAATTTCTCCTTTATTCTTTGTCCAGCGTTAATAACCAAGAAAATGTTGAAATCTACATAAAATAAACTGGTGATTATGTCCCTCTTATATTCAGTGTTATTATCTCGTGAGATAGAATTATTTTCAGATATTCGTTGAAATTCAGTAGATAATTTTAATTAATATTCAATAATACTCTCACCTCCCAGGTGAACCAAGGACAATGCGGCTGTGAAGTATGGGCGGGAAACTACCCTAACGAAACAGTTGTAACAAAAGAGAGTAAAGCAGGCTGTTCGCTCCATGAGCAACAGTTAATAATGTCCTGAACTTGGGGTGTGCTTCAAGGTCAGTGACTGAATACCCAATCCAAGGTGGAAGGCATCGTGCCGATGGATGAATGGCTGCAGGGTATAAAATGCAGTAGCACACGATCCCCCTGAGGAACCAGACAAAACCTCATTGTATGTTGTCTTGCCAGGGCAGTGGGGGTTCTGCTCTGGTTGACAGTTCTTTCCCCCATACTTGGAAAGCTAATGGACCAAGTAAGTACACAAATTGATGTTGAGTCTGCACAGAGAGCGGGAGCCAATGAGACGGCAAACCGTCACATCTGTGACAGATGTGTCGACGGCAATCACCACTGGGGGTGCGGGTCTGCTACCAAGCTGCCGACTGCAGAAACCAGTGAAATGTTTGTAGAGTTTAGGACGCTTTCTCTATGGAGAAAGCGTATGAGTGGGGCGGCCAGATAGCGGCTCCGAAGAGATCAGGCGAGAGCAGCGGGAGGGCCAATAATCCTGAGCACACAACGCAGGGGAGGCCAAAACCGAGCCGAGCATGTTAACGTCCAGGGCTTGGTTGTTGTGAGGGGTGAGGTGCAACAGGTGGGACGCAATCAACCACGAGCACCAAACCCCAGCATGGAGATTGCATACTCGAACAACTGGGCTAATCTCCCAGATGTTTCGGGACATATGAGTATCGAGTGCGTGGTCAAAGAACCTGTCTTGGAGATGGGCAGTGACCACCTTACTCGGACGTTTGCACCTGACCAGACCCACCAAACTATGATGGAATAGTCAGGGTAAGTAACGTCGGGAGCTCAGATCTGGTACACAGATGGCTCCAAGATGGTCTTCGGCACTTAAGCGGGGGTGTATTGTAAAAACCCAAGGGTAAAACTAGCTTTTTCCTTGGGGAGGCATACTTCTGTCTTTCAGGCCGAAATATATGCTATAAATGCTTGTCTGGAAGAGATAGCGAGAAGGGGAATACACAGGACCCGGATTGCTATTTTCTCTGACAGTCAGACAGCAGTTAAAGCTCTTAATGGACATGAGGTTACCTCGGCCATAGTCAGGGAGTGCCTAAATAACTTAAAAGCCCTGGCAAGGCACAATCAAATCAATATAGGTTGAGTGGCAGGGCATAGGGGAATATTTGGAAATGAAGCCGCAGATGTACTGGCCATAGAGGGGTCTACAACTCCCCTATTTGGACCGGAGCCGGCGGTAGGTATTTCCAAATCCATGGTCAAGATTGCAGTGCAAAGGTGGATGGCTGAAAGACACTGTGAGCACTGGGTCAGTGCTGAAGGAATGAGACACAGTAAGCTAACCCTTAGGAAACCTTACTTGGGGCTGCAGGAGAGTCTCATCTATCTGTCTAGGCAGGAATTGAGGTTAGCCACAGGTCTACTCACGGGACACTGTGGACTAAGGGAACATCTGCATAATACGGGTATCTTCAAAGATGAACCAGTGTGCAGATTATGCGGGCAAGAACTGGAGACCGCCACACACATCATTTATAGATGTGAAGCACTTGCCGAGAGGCGCTTCAACCTCTTTGGTGATAGCACAGCTCTGGAAGAGGATGATGAAGGTAAAACACTAGTCAGGAAACTTCTAAACCTGGTAAGAGGGAAGGGGCTCTTTGACGATCAGGGAGGTAAGTACAATATACCTAAGGTAGTGGTGCTTCGGGCAGTTTAAACCCGCTCCCAAGTTAATAAAAAAAAAAAATATATTCAATAATCACCATCCAGGAAGCAAGTATGGATTTTGCAGTTTCACGAATGTGAGCAATTTTACTTCCCATACATACAGTAATTTACATATTTGAACTATTTACAAATACGTCAGAACAGTCGAAATTCCAATAAAACCAATGTTTGCAGAACAGCATTGATTCTTACCCGGCGCTTCTTTACTCGCCACTCCAAGGCCAGAGCGGAACTTATAGAGCGCCAGTTATACTGTATACTCCCAACATCAAAGGGATTTCACATATATTCTTGCCTGTTGTTTTCTCCATCGGATTTACATCCCTAGATGTAATAGATTATACACAGGTGTAAACATCGTCTACAGGTCTACACTCGTATAGGCATAAATAGTTAATTAGGTTAATATTTTTTTATAAAAAACTTCAGAGTATCTACTTTTTTTAAGTAATTGCAATTATTACTGCGGTATATAATATATACAGATGTGCACTAATGTATATACTGAAAACAGTACCATTTTATAAAAAGACTTTTTTCATGTGCAACTTAAAATTAAAAGCGAAGTAGATAACTATAAATCTAAACCAACATCAATAAATATTCGTGCATGAGGTGACGTAGATGTCATTGGAGAAAAGTAATATAAACAAATTTTATAAAGTTATCTCCTCAAATGAAAAAATATTTTAATTACTTTTTATTAAATCATTACAAATAATATAAATGTATGGAGGTACAATTATATAAATTACCAAAACCTGTGCATTGAAACAGCTGTTACTTATAACCACATAACTTATAGCATAAAATCAGCTGTTTAATATAATCATATGTTATCACTTATTTTAAGCAAAATTGCTGATGAAATAACTATATTGCATACATTGCTCCTTTCGTGAAAAGTGCTTATCCCATAAAAAGCTAAAATTAATTAATTAAACCTATTTAATGAATTTATATTTGAAAAACTTTAGTAACATTAAGTGTCAATCACTGCAAGTTTAAAAAAACGTACTTGAACTCAAGTGAATGAGGAAAAAGTATTTTATTAACGAATAAAAACGTATACAAGATACAGCAAACTCCCGATTATCCGTGGCGGATTAGCCGGTTTGCGGATTATCCAGGGTCTGCCATTATTTTACAAATATGCAATTTTTATTCTAATCAGATTCATGTGTTTAAATTTCCAAGCGGTGAGTTACGACGTAAATACATTAAAGGCTTAATAGAAGTTAAGATGAAGGGAATAGATATGTAAATATGTACGTACTAATTTTTACATTGAAAGGGAAGCATCCCGACGCGGGCCAGCGAAATAAAAGGGGCGAGCAGACTACTGTATATAAGAGACAATGACAAAATGCTTGGACGCCCGAAAACCTGATGTGTATCGTAAGATTGTAAACAAATGTCAGCTAATCTCGCCTATAAATAGTCTAGGACGTGACTTATGCATTATCCATGTCTGTCATATACATTACCGATTTTTATGACACACGTGACACAAGTAGACACTGTGCGACAAAATGGTTCTCAAGAAACTTAGCCGGGCCACCCTATTCCACGGATAATCGGGAGTTTACTGTATATAAAAGTAGAATGTGAAATATTAGAACGAATTGAAAAAAATATCGACTTAAAGAATGAAAGTAAAAAAAAATTATAACGATAAGAGGTGAAAAATTTATAGTCTTTATTACGTTTCTCTTCAACACAAATAATAAACAAATCAAAAACTTAGAGCCCTATAATAAACAATAGCTTTAGACGTTATTTACAATTTTAAACTCTGTTTGACTTTCCGCAAATGTAACTCTAAACTTGTGTAACTCTCAACAAGTTGTAAAAGTTGTAACTCTCAACTTATGTTTTCGAAAATGAAAAAACTCATTTGTTCTTTGGTAAATTATCTGGTGAATAAAAAGCGCCAAGTGCAATAAATAGTAATTTGTCTTTTTTATAGAAATATTTCCATTGTAAGACATTAGGCTCAAGACACGAGACGTTAGATAGGCGAAGGGCTTTGGTAAATTTATAGCATGCAAACCTAAGTGTCACTATTACTGTAGAGAGGAGGGAAATTTCAGTGTATTGGTTGGCAGGCATGATTTATCTCACGTATGCTCGAGTAACCTGCCAAGTTAACAACACGGGGCTTTCGAACGGGAGTCATTTTAAATTGCCTACATTATTTCCTGTCATCCGGCGTGGATTTAAAATGAGGGTCTTAAGGCATTGAGCACCCTTTAACTGTGTAATTTATTACAAAAATGACGGTAATAACGATAAAGTAAAGTCTGCTATGCTTGTTCATGGTCGGATGCTTCTGGAATGTAGATAACACATACGTGGACCAATAGTTAGTAATGGGCGTGGCTGACACATTTATAATTCAAATCTATTCCACCAATCAAATTCTTATTTTCGATTCTATTGTTGTTTTATTCTATTGTAGTTCTTGTGCAAAATGTTCTGAGGATTTTTAACGAATCTCCAAGAAGGACTCTATTATGACTCCACTTACCATTCTTGTAAATGTAAAGAAGGAATCATTATTATTAGATTTCCCTTTAGTACAGTTAAACATGAATATAAATTAATAAAGTTCTTGAGCTCTGTGAACTAATTGTATCGAAGTAAATGAAAAAAAACCCTGTCCACAATATAAAATCATTCATTTTGCTGATATATATTTCGAATAAATATATCTGCTTAAAATTTTCAATCGTTAATAAAATATGTCTATTCATTCGCTCACGTTCAAATTGGCTAAATGTTTTTAAACTTGAAGTGGATGACACGAGTCAGTTTTTTTCAATTAATGTATCATTATTAGAATTTAAATAATTAGTTTTAATTTTATGTGGGATAGAAACCTTTCACCAACTGAGAAAAGTATGCAATATCGTGAAAGGTATTTTACTCCTTCCACATTGGCTCAAAATAAAAAATAACATGATTTCATAAAACAGCTGATTTTATGTTACAGGTTAGGTGGTATAACAGCTGTTATATATCTATTAAAAAGTAACTAAAGTAATACTCCAAACGATTTATTTTGTTAGCTTGCGTAGGAATTGATTAAGACAAAAATCTTATTATTTGCCCTGCTTCACCCTCTCAAAATCGTTCTGCATTGAAAACACTCATAATTGCAGAAAAATATTTGTCACACCATTATTAGTTACAATAACTTATAATTATATATATTTTAAAATTTTAATTTATATTGCTTCTTAGAGACAATGAAGTATTGATAGTGGATTCGGGATGTAAAATGGTGGCAGCCTTTAAACATTGTGGCGCAGTCCTATGTTTAGGTGTTTAGAAGTTTTAGACTTTTTAATTTAGTGGCTCTATTAATTTTTTAATTTATTTGCCTCTCCCCAAAATTAGCTGCAACAGTTTACAAGTAAATATCCCATTTTATTGAGAGTTAGACAATTTGGTTACGGAAAATGAAAGAAAAGAGCAATCCACATCAAAACACAACATGAAAATGAGATGATTTTTAACAATTAAAATTTTTAAATAATCAGGAATTTAGAAGGACTGCAAACGCCTTTAATTGCACTAGATTCGTCAATAGTTTAATATAAATTATTTATAACTTGACGGGATTTCGTCTCATTAAATACTAAAAGTTTACATGTATAGAAAATGTAACTTTAAACTTTAGTGGGGGAATAAAGTTATTTTATTAACGATTGAAAAATTGAACAAGATACATATAAAGGAAGAGTGTGAACTAATAAAGAGAGTTGAAACAAAATTTAATGCTTAATAACTCATGTTTTTGGTGCGTTATTAACATTATTTGTTTTCATTTCCAAATTCAACAAATATTTTTACATTTAAATTTTACGCTTTAAATATATTAATATGTGACTTGTATATAATATCACTTACTTTTAATCCGTTTGGAGACGGTTTTCGGTGACTCAAACCATAATTGACTAAGATAAGGAAGACTAAAATGAGTGAGCCGGGGATTTTGGGATAAATAAGTAAAAAGTTGTGTGTGCAATGTATTGTGTACATGTGACGGGTATACATTGAAATTCCTAGTGTCGGATATGTCACATTTCATACCGTTCAGTTCTACTGATACCGTTAGTTCTTAAGCAAAGCCTACTTTAATTATTAGTCTATCTACAATAATAATACACCCCTTCCTATATGGGACACCTTACCAGGTTTTACCTTCTTGTCAACTTGGGTCATCATTAAATTCCCGAGTTTTTAATAAGTTAAATTCTTATAAAATTCTTGGTAAATGTGCTATGGCAAAATAACTGTAACCTTTGTGAAATAGCCCATCTCCGGACTGTACTTTCGGGCAGGTTAGTGGGCGGGCCTAATTAGGATCCCCGGAAAATAAAAAAAATACTCTACAACTTGTGACGTATGCCATCAGAGAATCAATATTGGTTGGACAGTTTATTTAGGATTCCAATTTGATTTTATTATTTTATTTATATGAAATTTCAACAAAAATATAGGCAAAAAGGGTTGGAAAATTATGACAAACTTAGGGACAATAGTTATAAAAACTAATATAAACTCAGGCACGGTAGGGATAGAAACGCAACAGGGCCAATACCTCAATATGGACAGGGTCAGAAAACCTAAGGCCTAATAAGGATAGATATTAATAAAGACATTTGAGAAAACCATATAAATGACAAAACCTTTGGCACAATATAGATAGAAGTTTATGACAACCTCAGGTACAATAGAGATAGTAACTTGACAAAACCTTTGGTACAATAAAGTTAGAAGTTTATGACGACCTCAGGTACAATAGAGATAGTAACTTGATAAAACCTTTGGCACAATAAAGATAGAAGTTTGAGAAAAGGTTATGCACGATAATGATAGAAATTTAAGACAACCTCAGACATAATAGGGATAAAAATCTACGAAAACTATGGGCCAAGAGAAAAGTAGAAACTTTAGAAAACTTTAGACACAATAGGGGTAGAAATTTATTAAAATATTAATCGCAAGAAACCATTAGGAACAGTTTTTTGAAAATATTTTTTTTAAAATTGTTTAATAGAAGGTTGATTAAAAGTAAGACTATAATGTAAAAATAAATAATGAAAGAAGGTTTAAGAATTGAAAACACAAATATAAATCTTTATAAAATAGATAACTTTAAAATTAGTTAAATCAAAGTATTTACAAGGAGTAGCCACTTACACGTATCTAATGAATGATTAAATATATGCAGATTCTTTAACTAAACACGGGTAAGATGGTTGTTTGTTAGCAAAATACTCGTTGAGAAAGAATTTGCGTTTTGCTCCTTCTCCAATAAAATGAAGTACCAGTGAGGAGCTGGCAAATAAAAATTAAAGAAACCATGTTTTATATGAATTCTTGTCTAAACGTTTTCAAAACAATCACAGAATGTATCTTATATACATTTTGGTAAAGTTAGAACTTAACAGCAAAACCAGGTGTATGACATTAGAGTTTGTATTTTAGTATAAAACAACCCGTGCTAAACTACTAAGTGCTATTGTCTAGTATTTATTTTAAGTAATAACTTAGAGGCGTTATTGCTGAAAACGTATTGTTGTAAATTGGCAAAATAAAGAATTATTACAAGGTACAGAAAAAATCTTTGATTATAACATAACTTATTATTTCAACGTACTCTTACCATATTGTATATTGTAAGAGTGGTTCGTTGCAAAAGAACGGGTTCTCTGTTTGCAGTTTTACAGACGTTGCTGATTGGTATTGTAAAGGGATTGTTGATTGCAGTTGTACAGGGATTGCTGATTGCAGTTGTACAAGGATTGCTGATTGGAGTTGTACAGAGATTGCTGTTTGCAGTTTTACAGGAGTTACTGATTGGTATTGCACAGGGTATGTTGATTGCAGTTGTACAGGGGTTGCTGATTCCTCTTTTACAGTGGTTGCTGATTGCAGTTGTATAGGGATTGCTGATTGCTGTTGTACAGGGATTGATGTTTGCAGATGTACAGGGGTTGCTGATTCCTCTTTTACAGGGATTGATGATTGCAGTTGTACAGGGGTTGCTGATAATTTTTTACAGGGAAAAATGATTGCAAATGTACAGGGGTTGCTGATTGCTGTTGTAGAGAGATTGCTAATTACAGTTGACAGGGATTGTTTATTACTATTGTGCATTGATCGTTGAATGGAATTATATAAATATTGCTGATTGCAGTTATACTGGGATTGCTGATTGCTGTTTTACAAGGTTTGATGTTTGCAGATGTACAGGGGTTACTGATTCCTCTTTTACAGGGATTGATGATTGCAGTTGTACAGGGGTTGCTGATTATTTTTTTACAGAGAAAAATGATTGCAGTTGTACAGGGGTGGCTGATTGCCGTTGCAGAGAGGATTCTAATTACAGTTGACAGGGATTGATTATTACTATTGTGCATTGATCGCTGAATGGAATTGTATAAATATTGGTGATTACAGTTGTACGATAAGTAATATTATTTGATTGCTATTTTGCTCAAAATGTGAAACAAATTCAAGAAAGAAAACTGCCATGAAAGAAACACTGTATGGCGAACTTTCTGGAGAAATGTATAAAAACCAGCGGACGAAGTTGGGCTCTGGTATTCCCTCGTATGATGAATGATAGATCTCGTCTGACTCTACATCTTCTTGTATAACTCGCTGTAGGTCGCTACGGAAACAATTTCCCAACGTCTCTTTATAAACAGTAATTTCAAAACAGCGCCCCGCGCTCAACTCTCTAGGCAGAAGTTACGTCTTCTACCCATCTGAAGTGCGTTCGAAGTTATAGCTTTCTGAGTTTCCAATAACTTCAAGACCATTCGTTGAACATTCATGAACTGATGATATCCTATTGTTTTAAATATTTAATATCTAGAAATGTCATTATACCACCTATACTTATAATTTTATCCATGCTATCTATAAATTTATTTTATATTCAAAAAATTCCCTTATAAAACGTCCATAATAATCGTAGCATTATTATAAATAATACATTTCTTTTCTATCTAATTAATATAACATTTTATATTTAAAACCTATTTTATCATTTCCGCCAAAACTTTAAAGGTGTCTTTATGAAACTTGTACCCAAATGTTTGTAATAAAACAATATTAAATAACAAGTCACAACCACAATTTATTTTTAATACGCGTTTCAAGGACAACGTCATCATCATTAGTATGTCAACTCAAATTCTAAGCTATAGATCAAGATCACATCCCATTTAAGTAACGTGAGTAACAAAATTTCCCAGACCACTAGAACATAACAAACCATTGAAATAAACAATTACTTCATACAGAACATATTTTAAAAGACCTAAATAATTTCCAACCACCTATTGATATTTATTATTCTATACATTATCCATGTGAGTAACCCATTAAATCTAGTAACATTGTTCAACTCATATTAGTTTACACTCTCCCAATATATATTTATATAACTACACTTTTTACTCCACCACCCAATTTAATATATATATATATATATATATATATATATATATATATATATATATATATATATAAATATCGCAATATGTTTTCTTGTGTATTAATAAAGAACAAACGTCAAAATACAAATACAAGAATTATATTTGAATTTACAATTCAAAGTTTTTCGTTGGCTAACAGTACCAACATCATCAGGAATATTAAACAATTAAAATTCAATTTGAATTGTAAATTCAAATATAATTCTTGTATTTGTATTTTGACGTTTGTTCTTTATATATATATATATATATATATATATATATATATATATATATATATATATATATATATCACTTTCACTATATGTACTTGAAGATGAATCTTACTTGGTATTTATGCATCCTGTTCAAGTAGCATCCTGTTGAAGTGATAAGTGAATACAAGAAAACAGTGTTGCAAAGTTAAATATATATATAAATAAATATATATATATATATATATATATATATATATATATAAGTTACTTGTTATATTAAGCACGAAAGGTTTTTAAAAAATGATTTTATTTTTACAAACCTTTGTTGAATTTAATAAACAATTAATTTGGAAAACTGTTACATAAATTATACTTAATAAAACAATTCAAATACAACTGATGTACATACAGTTGGAGCGGAAAACGTCTGTGCGATACAGAGGCGACTTACACACTGCCGGGGCTCTGTTCTCACCACCTATATAATACAAAAGCTGCGTAAGCAGGAATTTTCCTAGCACGCATTTAATTATGAAATGTTCACATAAAATGTTCATATAACTCCTCCATCCCTAAAGAAAACTTCGGGGGTTGGCGAAGTTTCGGCATCGGTTGAAGTCCTCTTCATCTTCTTGATGAGGGCGAAGTATATAAAGCTGCTGAATAGGCCTCCGTAAAGGGCAATTTTCGGCATAGGTTGAAGTCCTCTTCACTGGAGAAGGTTGCCAGGCGAAGGTCTGGGATCCAGTTAAATGGGTTGTCTGCAATTTCCAACGCAGTATCCTCGTAGTTTGTAGGCGGTATTGTTTTTGATGATGGGCTTTTTACAGTCTAATTTTCTGTTCGTTATAATTCAACTGAGCAAAAGTATTTGGAATTGATTAATACAATTTCTAATGAGTCTTTTCTATCATAGGATAGATACAAAATGTTTATATCATATACAATTGTTATCAGAATCTAATTTTTTGTTCTACAAAATTTACATTGATTACAATAAACGTTTTATATAATTTTTTATAACTTTTACCATCATTTACATTCAAATTGCCTGTTATAGTTTTGATAAAGAATTCTAGTCAGTTTATAAGAATTCTTTTTGTTTTGTTATCTCTTTAAGAGTGTAGTTTCTAATTTTCTTCAATTACAATTTATTTTGATTAACATATTTCAAATAATTAACAATATTTATTACCATAATTAGTTACATATCATTTAATAAATTACACAAGTTTGTAACACATACAATTAATGAAACAATGTTGTTTAAAGTTTAATAAAGTTTCTTGCATAGATTTAGTGGACAAAGGTATGGTAGGGATTTTAATTTGATTGTGTTGAATATGAAGAAGAAGGATTTTGGTCATTAATTACATTTTTTATCTTCTTAGGCCTTTTAATTTTCGACAAATGTATTTTGTCTTTTGTGTTATGATGTCTAGGCTTTATTTTCCAGTTTTTCTTTCTTTATCTATCGAAGCTATTTCTTCCTTGCTATATCTGTTTTTCGTTTTGCTTTGCTTCTGAACTGTCTTTACATAAACTTCAGATGGTATTTCTGGAAGTGGTTCTTTGTTTATATTCCTATTTTCTAAAACTTTTTCTTTAATTTTTTCATTACTATTCTTAATGTTTTCATAAAGTCTTTTTGTTTTTTCTTTATGGTTTAAAACCTAGTCATTTACAATTTGTTTTTCTAAATCTATATCTAATAAAGTGTTTGAATTTATGTGTCCAAATAAGACTTCGCACGGCGTTAATTTTGTGACTGAATGTATGCTATTGTTATAAGCTATTATAGCATATTTAACTTTCTTAATTATACTGTCTTTTTTAAATTCGATTTATTTAACAGCCTTATGTGTTCTATTAAGGTGGAATGAAATCTTTCACATAATCCGTTTGATTGGGGGTTTTGTGTGCTGATAAAGTGGATCTTGATTTTATGCAAGTCTAATATCTCCTTTACAATTCTGTTATTAAACTCCGTTCCATTGTCTGAGATAATAAATGTTGGTAAGCAGAAATGCGTGAAGTAATCTAATAGCTTGTCTGCAATCTCTGTAGCTTGAGAGCTTCCAAGCGATAAGCTTGAGCATATCGTGAGAACGCGTCGACAATGCTGATAAACGAATTCTTCCCCAAGGAGATTCTGTCAACGTGAATTATCTGAAATGGTCTTGCAGCTATTGGTGTCAAGTTCATTTCTAGCTGTAAGGAAATTCTGTCGTATATGGTTCTTTGACATATGTCACACTGATTTATGAAATTTTGAATTAGTGATTTTAAATTAGGCCAATAATATCTTCGCTTAATTTGTTCGTATGTTTCCTGTATCCCGCGGTGATTGGTTTTGCTAACATGATAATTACTTATCGTTTCTAAGGTATCTTCTTCCGAAGTTAGGTCTAAGAGTTTGTTATTACACTTAACTAAATTTAGTTCAGTTTGTTTGAAATTTTTGGCTATGCATGATGCAAATTTCTCATAAAAATCGTCTTCAAAATATAGATTATATTTTATTTTGGGTACCATATATGATTTTACAAAATTAACTATGACTTCTTTAAAATTATTTTCTGATATTTCGACTATTAAACGGATTTTTGAAGTTCCAAATAGCTTTATAATTTTTACTTTCTTCGGCTCATATTTTACTAATGATAAAAATATTTGATTTTTTCCAAAGTTTACAGGCTCGTCGGAAATTGGTATTTCAATTTGGGTGTTCCCTTCAAAATTGGAGTGCACGGTTTGACTGTCACTTTCTTGATTGTACTCTAAGTTGGCGTTATCTGTTGCGTCGAGTTGTACGACCATAGATTCGTTATCATTTAGTTCCGGGAAGTAACGTTGCAGTAACCCAGCTGGAGATAACTCAAGGTCTGGTTCTACAGTGTGTTGGGTGTTCGTTGACCCTTTATCAGTAACGTTTAGTTGTATCCTAGACAATGCGTCTGCATTTTGTTTTAGTTTGCCTTTTTTGTATCTTATGTCATAATCATATTCTTCTAATTTTAATCTCCATCTTAAAAGTTTGGAATTTGGTTCTTTAACTGAAAATAACCATTGTAAAGGTTTATGGTCTGTATACATTTTAAATTTTCTCCCAAATAAATAAGGCCTAAAATGTTTTGTGGCCCAAACGATTGCTAATAATTCCTTTTCAATCGCGGAGTAATTAGTTTCGCTGTCGTTTAAAGTTTCTGCTGGCATACGCTATAGGAAGGTCTTTTCCATTTTTGTCCTGGCTTAAAATTGCTCCTAGTGCATAATTACTAGCGTCTGTCGTTAGAGTAAACTCCTTTCCAAAATCTGGGTATTGTAGAAGGGGCTCGTTAGTCAATATATTTTTACATGTTTCAAAACATTCTATAAAGTCTGAATTTTCTATGTTTATTTTTGCATTTTTCTTTAAACAGTTAGTAAACGGTTTTGTTATCTTGGCGAAGTTTTTAATAAATTTTCGATAATAGCCTAATAGTCCTAAAAATCCTTTAATTTGTTTGGTGGTTTTAGGTATTGGATAGTCTTTGATTGCCAAAATCTTTGCTGGGTTGGGTTTTACGCCCTCCGGTGTAACAACATGCCCTAGATATGCTACTTCTTTTCTTAAAAATTCTGTTTTATCCAGCTGTACTTTGAAGTTGGCTTTGCGTAATCTGTAGAATACTTCTTTAAGTCTTTGTATATGTTCTTGGAGGCTAGTAGAATAAATTATAATGTCGTCTAAATAAACTAAACATGTTTCATTTTGGATGCCTCTCAGAATGTTATTCATAATTATTTGAAATGTAGGGGGCTATTCTTTAGTCCAAATGGCATTCTTAAAAATTCGTAGTGTCCCGTTTCTGTTGAAAACGCTGTTTTTTCTATGCTATTTTTATCCATTTCTACTTGGTGAATTCCTGAGGCTAAATCTAAAGTTGTAAAATACTGAGACCATCCCAATTTGTCTAATATGTCTGTAATGTTCGGCAAGGGAAATTTATCGTCAATTGTTTTTATGTTTAATCCTCTAAAATCTATTACTAATCGAAATTTTCTTTTGCCAGAAGCGTCTTGTTTTTTGGGTACAATCCAGACAGGAGAGGTCCATGGAGAATTCGAGGGTTTAATAATTTTTTTTTAAGCATGTCTTCAGTTTGTTTATTAATTTCGTTCTTGTAAATCTCTGGATATCTATAATTTCTAGAGTATACGGGAATTTCATCAGTAGTCCTAATAACATGTTTTATTTGGTTGGTAAAAGTTAAATCGTTTCCCTCAATATGGAATAAATCTGCATAATCTTCTAAAACTTGTTATAGCGGATTTTTCTTCTAAGTTCATATGTTCCATTCTAAATTTTGATAAATCTAAATTTTTCCTTCTCGATTATTTTGTTTATAATCTAATAAATTGAAATTAGCGTTCGTTTGCATTGTATCAGGTTCAAGGATATTGTATTCTTCTAAAGATTTTAATTCTAATGGTTCATTTACTGTTAATTCTACATTTACTTCTGTGTTGTTTATTATAGGGCAGTAGGCTTCTCCCTTGTGTACTGAGACTATACACTGCGGAATTTCTAATCCATTTAAGTGTTTGTATGGTAAGAGTCCTTCTCCATCTTGAATATTTTGTATTCTAAATTTAATCGTTCGGCTAGTGCGGGCTTGTATAACATAACTTGTTCCCTTTTTTGCGTCCTGTTCCTGACATTCGCCTTTATTATTATTATTATTGTTATTATTATTATTTTGTTCTTCTGTGTTAAAATATTTAATCGGGATTTGCTTATTGCGAAATATTAATTTATCATTCACAAAATTTAAATTAATTTTTAATTCTTTTATGTTATCTAATCCAAGGAGTAAGTCAAAATCTTTATGGAAATCAAATAAATAGAATTTGGTTGTTTCTTCTCCCAAAAGTGGTAGTGTACAACTGTATTTTTCTTTTGATACTCCATGAGCTGTACTCACTTCAAATGGTTCTTGTTTTAGGGTGTTTTTGAAAAATTGGAAAGCTATTGATTTTTTAATAAATGATCTCGTGCTTCCAGTGTCAATCGGCATCTTTAGGTTGGTCTTGGGATCGTGGATGTACGGTAGTTCGTGTGTGTCGTCTTCGATATGCATTATGGAAAATGTCTTTTTATTGTGGTTAGTCCTAAAAAATGATTTTGGGTATGATTGTCTTCTTGAGTGAATCCACATGCGTTTTCCTCTTGCGTTGAATCATCAAAGTCTATGTAGCTGTCAGGGTCCTCTTGCGGTTCATAATCTGTTTGTTCGGTCAGATAACAGTTAGTCATCTGTTCAGTCAATCGATTCATAGTTTGATCGTAATTTTCTTCTTCTATTGGTTTCCCTGTCATCTGATAAAGTCTATTTTGTCTAATTGTGTTTCCTGTTTGACGTGTGGAAATGCTCATTGGTTCTGGTTCAAATTTTTGATGAACTTTTAATGGTGTGTAATTGTTAGACTGTCTCGGTTGTTGATTTGCTGTACGTATGAGTTAGGTTTAGTAAATTGGTTAGGATTATTTTGGTAGTTGGGCCTATAATTTTGGAAGGTTTGTTTGTTAGGAAGGGGTTTGCGACTAGGCGGGTATTGTGGGGCCCTAGGTGGAACGTTCTGTTTAATATTTTGAAATAATCTGTTATTTTTAAATTGAAAGTCATTAGTAAGCATGTTAAGTGCTTCGCTAAGAGAATCTGGATTTTTGGTGCGCATTAGCGATCCTACGGGTTCATGTAAACCTCTAAGGAGAACTCTTAACCCTAATTTCTGTACATATTCTATCAAAACATCTTTGGCCAATTGTCTTTGAGGCTCTTTATTAATAAAAAATGAAATCTGTAAATTTATTAGTTTTTGACATCTCTCATAAAATTTAAAAGGTGATTCGTTATTTTCTTGTTTTAACTCAGCCATTTCTAAATTCAAAGTAAAGCAATGTCTTTTGTCTGAATAGCTGGTTAATAATACTTTTTTAATCTCATACCAATTATATGAATTTGAGTTTACTACCATTTCTAATGCTTGGCCTTTTAATTTAGCTAGTATAGAAGAAAATAAATATTCATTTTGAAAATCCTCCGGATTTTCGTTTACATAAAACTTATTTACTACTTTATCACATATTGAAATAAATCTGTGGAGCATAGTGGGCTCTCCACTATACTCAGGAATCATATCAAGATATTCCTTCTTTAATGTTGACGTTGCCATTTTAAAGTATTATTTTCTTTAAAATAATAAAATTAAAATCAATTATATAAAATTAAAAAGTATTTACTCTACTTTTCTAAATTCCATTTCTTACGATCTACTTACAAGTGGGTCCAAAATACTTTGCTCATTTGACTACTATTTCGTTTTTCACTCTTCACTTACACGATATTCACTCGTGCTCTTAATAGATATGCGCTCTATTAAGTGGTTGTAGATATTCACTCTACTAAAGTTTTCTTGATGTCGTTACAGATATGCGCTCTGTAATGAATCGAGTTTTTGCAGTATCTCGGTTAACGATTGAAATCGATAAAAATTATGTTCATTAATTCTCCCGAGATGTCCTACCGAGTTACGTGTTATATTAAGCACGAAAGGTTTTTAAAAAATGATTTTATTTTTACAAACCTTTGTTGAATTTAATAAACAATTAATTTGGAAACTGTTACATAAATTATACTTAATAAAACAATTCAAATACAACTGATGTACATACAGCTGGAGCGGAAAACGTCTGTGCGATACAGAGGGCGATACTTACACACTGCCGGGGCTCTGTTCTCACCACCTATATAATACAAAAGCTGCGTAAGCAGGAATTTTCCTAGCACGCTTTTAATTATGAAATGTTCACATAAAATGTTCATATAACTTATATATATATATAATACGTTTTCTTGTTTAATAATTTAAAACAACGTAGGTTATTCAAATAAAAAGAATATTTATTAATTTATATTCAGAAGAATATAAACTAATAAATATTCTTGTATTTGAATAACCTCTGTTGTTTTAAAAAAAAATATATATATATATATATATATATATATATATATATATATATATATATATATGTGTGTGTGTGTGTGTGTGTGTGTGTGTGTGTGTGTGTGTGTGTGTGTGTGTGTGTGTGTGTGTGTGTGTGTATGCCGTAATGTTAATTCAGTTTTTTAAAAATATTTATTTAATAATTAAATTTGTAAAAATTAACTGTAATAATTAATTTCCCTTTATATTTCCTCACTTTAAATTGTGAATGCGTCATATCTAGGTACATATTTATAATAATTGTAATTACTTATTAAAAATTATTTTAAACAAATTTTGTTCTTAAATTAAGTAGGGCTTGACGTGTAACAAAATGTGTTTATAATAATTATTTGTAATACTGTAGTTCTATTTCTACTGAAATCTATTCATGTTCTTACGTTAAGATTTATTGTTTTTTTTTTGAAAATATCCAAAAATTATAACATTAGGAAACTATTATGACAGTTGGAAATTAAAACGCAGGACGGCGTGTAAGGCTATAGAAAAAAATTCATTTAAATACGAATTCACTCACAAAAGTAAATATTATTTGTCTTTCCCGTTTTACTTCCTACTTTGCATATTATTTCACTGTCAAAAGGGAATTATAATTTGTTTTCGTTATGAAATGAAAAACGTTTTTGAGAAAGCCATTGGGCGTCCATATTTACATTTTTATAGTTGTGGAATGTTAATAATAAGTATTTAGGTTCGACCTCATCTTGCGAAATCAAAACGCAATAGTGTACATAAAGACTTGAACCCTGTCACAGCTTTCAAGTCTTTCATGCCAGCGGACATGTTTCGACAGCCGTGTTGTCGTCATCAGTGTTACTGGGTAAATTGTACATTCACATCTCATTAAATCATTTTTTGCGCTTCTTTTAGGCAAAGAATTATTTTGAAACAATAAATTACAGTTTATGTTTCGCTTGAAGCCTGCTTAGTCATTGATTGTATTATGCATGAGTATAAGCTATACTCATTGTATCTACGTCACTGATGGAGACAACGTGGATGACGAATGTTTAACGTAAGTTAAAATTTGACAAGAATAGGGAGGGTAAAGTTTTTCTTGTTTAATACGTGTACCGTTCTTATTATTTTGCTAGAATGTCATCTTGCATTGACGAGGTGAACCCAAGTGAAGGGCGCAGACATCTCTGCGCCTTCATATATATATATATATATATATACATATATAAAACCAAATTTATTTAAATAATCTATTACCTGTACAATATCTAGAGCACAGTTGCACTATATACTACAATAGATATAATGGCAATATCCAAAACACCAAAAACAACAATCGAAAATAACTATAATTCCAAGACACCTCAAATTAAACCCTCTTGTATATATCGATGATCATATCATTGACATCAGGGGGTGCTATTATAAAATTACAGTCTACTTTACAAACTAGACTGACCTTGTACAATCCCTTATGCTACACTAGTTCAGTCTAGTTTGTAAATTATTGTATTCTAGATTTTAATTTTTTAATGTGACCTGATGATGATGATATGGTCATCGAAATGTATATAAGATTAATTCTTAGATAACTTGTAATATTAGGTAATGTTTTATTATTTTTGTGGTATTGGGTGTTTCCCAGTATTTCTATACTAATAAAGTTACCTATCTGTATGTACTATGTATTTGTTACATTACGTTTACGTTAAGTATTTTAATGGACACATTTAGTACCTACCAAATGTCACTGGATATCGTCTAATATATGATATTTAAATTATTAAATAAAAAATCCCTTCAAAACTAAGCACTTTATGGCTTTACCAAATGGATTGGTGCCATTAACCTTCGTTTCGGTGTTTTAAAATTTTTATTCTGACCATCCTCTAAAAAGGTAGGTATGATATATTCTTTATAGTTGGTAAAGTCCTTTTTTGGTAATGTACTTGTTTTTATCATAAACATATCCAGTTACTTTACACTTATTTGTTAAGCAATGATAACATTTGGAATTTCTTATTTTTCATAATGAAAAGAGCTATTATTTCGGGAGAAAGTAGCTAAGGGAAATGCAAATGGGGTTGTTGGCAGAGGTAGAATAATTCTAAGTATAATAATAATGGTAATATATCTGGTAATGTTTCAACTAATAACGACGGGTTTAGTAATTGTTCATGTTCATTTTGTACAAAATAGTTTTGAAAAAAGTAAGGCAATTTAATTTTAAAACTGTTTAAAATATTTCCAATAATTTATTAAAAGTTGTCAACACATAACGGATAGGTTAGGTGTGTACAATGATGTGTATAACATTATCTGTCTGAATTGTGACGCCACTTGTGTGGGCGAGACTAAGAGCATGAGAATATAAGCAAGAAGGATATGGGTAAGAAAGTAAGAGTCGGGTTGTGGTGCGCTACGTGACTATGAATGCAATAGCAACGAGGGTAAACTCGTTCTTCCCAGGTTTTCTA
>JBAIZL010000001.1:259188620-259193620 GCA_036971475.1 Prosapia bicincta
GAACCGGTTAACCCATCTGGCCCAGAAATATTGTTAATAAGTACGGGTAACTCTGACATGAATTCTGTGTGGTAATCGTTATAGAAAACTGCTTGGGAGCTCAACTCTGGTCTGGTAAACGCAAACATTCGAGTTTCAATGTCTCAAACAGCCTTGTTAGCGGGTCGAGACGTCTCTTCATTTCGGTAGAGAACAGGTCTACGTCTGGCAAGTAAACTCCTGGGCTTTAGTACATCTGGTAAGTTAATTAAAACGCCTTAATAAGCCTCTATGCCTAGTGTCAGGGGATAATTATGTTTTATTTTAGTTCTAATTCTAATTACTTCCTAATTCCATCCTCCCTAATTGTTCTCTTTCTTACAAGGAGGTTTAATGAGTAAATACTTCTTTAAGCATCCACAAAGACCTGGTCTACTTCATTCTCTATAACGATGCTTATTATCCACTTACCAAAGGGCTTATCCTGAATGAACGCTACATTTCTTTACAATAATTGTCTTCGGGGGGGGGGGGGGGTAATTGTCTTACTGATTGCTTTAAAACCAAAATAAAAACAATAATTGCTCAAAAGAACCAGAGTAGGCAACCGGAATTACAGTTGTTTTTAGAATTTGTAAAGAAGTCAACCGACAAAACATACGTGGTACGAAACACTGCCCATGAGTGTCGCGTGTTCGCACGCGTAATGGGTCCCGATACTATATAGTTTCTTTCTACATTTCTTTAGAGAGGCTTCTGTAATTCTTACAAGGAGACGCAACGGATAAACACTTTTACATATATCCTGCAAGGAGTGTCTTGCGACTCTGTTAGGTTTAGATTAACACGTTAGAAGTGCTTGTTAGGGAGTAACGACAAAGTATTTGCATTGACCTCTAGAAAGCACTCTGAACTTTACATTCATATTTTATATCTCTCTCACTCCAATATATATTATTTGTATTACATTATGTAATGTATTTAATCAGTTCATTAATATATACAATTCCATAGTTTGCTTTCACTTCTAGCGCTGTCTTTATAAAACGTATTTAGACGTTCGGAAAAACTCTTCTTCTATGTACACGAATGTATGAGATTGTGATTAAGTTAATGTTGAATGCGCATTTAGAGTAAATATATAGGCGTTGTTACCGACCTTGGAGTCCAATATGGCGGGGAAATATAAAAAGAAGAATGCCTTGAGGAGTATATTGCATTCCGTGGAGTTTTGCATTTGGAACCTTTTGTACTGGGAAAATATTTGTTATGACAGATATTTGTTATGTATTTGTTATGTAAATTGTATTGTATTTAACTTTCAAAGACAATTAACAAATCTTGTTAAGTGAGATTTAACTTCACCATGACAAAACATTTTCATTGCGCTAGACGGCCATCGTCAGTAAGACAAATAAGTAAAATCATCACGGAAAATCCGTTGTAAAAGCCTAGTTTCTTAAAATCTAAGTTTGAAATTCACCTAGTTTTCCTTACCATTTAAATATTTAAACTACGTTTTCTTAGGTGCAGTTCTCTTCACATCTTGTCAACTTTTGTGACATCTGTCATCACTGCTAACTTGTAAAGAAGTGCAATGACGTTAGTGCAATGAATATAAATAGAGTCTACTAATAGTTTATATTTATACTATTTTATAATTGTATAAGATATATTATATTGAAACAGTAATTTTATCCTAATAAAGGCAGTATTAATAAATATATATTTGGTGGCTCTTATAAAACGTAACTAGGAAAATCTAAAAAATCGAATATGTAATTTAAAATTTTATTGTTAGAGTCAATTTTAAAATAAAAATACAATTTATGAACCGTAAAATATTAATTAAATTCAATCATGATCTTTAAGGCTGAATGTTCTATCCTAGGGATGTAAAACCATTCTGAAACTGTGGAACATTTTTCTAATTGTAACGGACTAGGTTACTTGTGAAATAAGAATTTAAAGTTTTAAAATACAAAGTTATAAAATTTATTAATCAGTGACAAATTACAGTAGAACAAAAGACATGCGACATGTGTCGAATAATTATCTTTCAATTACTGCTAATTATTCCATACATTTTAATTACTTATTAACCTTTAAAATTTATTTATCGAGAAGATAGTAACTTAAGTTTTCCAATTTTAGAAAGGAATATTCAAGGGACAATTTCTACCGTTCATGTGTTAACCGTTTATCATTTAAAATTCAACTTAGTTAACATTCAAATACATTTTCTTTATTATTATCTAAAACGTACCTGGTTGTGCACTTATAAAACACTTTAAAACATATTAAACATTGCCCATGGCTTTTGGAATCACTAAACACTTAACACATCGCTCTTGCAAATCCGAGCACTTAAACAAAAATTATATAAACTTTTATTTATTTGAAACATATGAATAATCGCTTCTGACTTCTTCTTTAGTTACGTTAATAAAATTTGGTACAGGCCTTGACATCTTAAATTTTGAATACTGAAAGCTTACAAATTTCTAAATTATGTCCGAAAATGCCATTACGTCTGTTCTGTTCAAGAACCTCTGGAGGAGTGGGCCTTCTGCAAGGGCACGCCAACGGAATTTCCCACCCTTGGTTATTATTTTGAATTTTTTGATTGGTCCATCAGATCAGGCGATATCAGACCATGCTTACGTCACATGGGGGATATCAGTTTTTTAACTTAATCTACCAACTCGTACGATATTTTACATTTTTACCCGCTAGGGGCGCTACGAAACTTACCCTAGTATTACAATTGTACAAAGAAAATTTTCTTTGATATTCGGACGATACAATTATTAAATAAAAATCAAATATATATATGAATTTATATGTAACACCTTATTTTTAAAAGTGTTACAATTTTTGTCGAGTTGGGCCAAAGGACTAAATTTACCACACTTACCATTTATCTTATTTAGTTCCGCTTAAATTTTCGAATATTATATCAAACATTTTATATTATAATTTGCGTAAATAGCATACATACACAGCCATTTTATAATATATACAGTAGAACCTCTCAAACTCGACACAATGTGGACTTAAAGGTTGTCGAGTTTTAGGGAACTTGAATAAAAATAACTAGGAGCTGAATAAAAACGCTTATTTAGAGTATTAAAATTGTACATTTATTGATTTAGTATATACAATTATATATTTATATCAACATTTATAACTTATAATCAAAAAATTTAAAAAAAAAAACAATTTGAGACAAAAGACCTAGTAGAATCTGAAAATACAGTGTTCATTACGATTATTACTAACGTTGTTTTGCTGTTTATAAAATGTCCATCACAGTTAGTTATGGGAGGTTTTCTGAACACTAGAAGAAAAGTGTAAAAGTAAACTTACTGAAGTCGTTTGAAAACCCCCGTGATTGAAGACTGCTTTTCTGTCTCCACACGGCGTCTTGCAGCTTGATCACGGAGTCGCCTGAGGAACAGAATCTCCATTCCAGTCGCATTTTGCTGCTCTAAGTACTGCTATGTCCCTTCAATAAATTTCACAACCTCACTGTGGCTAACTTTTCTTTCTTGTCGATCATCCTCTTGCTCGTCTTCTTCCGAATCGTCCCCTTCTACGTCACGTCCTTTGCCAGTTGCGATCATTTCATCTTCTCCTAATGGTTCTGATGCTCCGTCGAGATCCATCCATTCATTGAAACCATTGCTTGAAGACTCTTCACACCCTGGTATTTTTTCATGAGTTCAATAAAGTCGCTATTTTCAGAATTGATTCCATCGTCACGTGACAAATCATTGCCTGCGTGATCTAGAAGTTTCCTCCAAGAACGAATGAGGGTTATGGTCGATCCAAGATAGAGAGACCCATCCGATGACATCTAATAAATCGATCTTTTTTAGTTTAGCCGTTAGTTCCTCACCCGATTCCAAGGACAACATCAAAGAAGACAAAAGCTTACGTCTGTACCTTCTCTTTAACGCTGCCAAAGTTCCTTGGCCCATCGGTTGACAGAGAGACGTGACGTTCGGCGATAGAAACATTGCTTTAATGTCTTTGTCCTGTAAATATTGCAGATCAGGGTGAGTCGTAGAATTATCGAGAATCAGTAGAGCTTTCCTGAGAAGATTTTTTTTCTTCAGAAACTTCTCAACCTCTTTGACGACTTTTTGAAAAAAACACTCTTTAAAAATTGCTTCGCTCGTCCATGCATTAGATTGATTTCTATACCAAACTGGGAGTTCAAAGTTGCCATCACTTGTGCATCTGGCAGTTTTAAATGCTCTTGGTTTTTTTGCTTTTCCAATTAGCGCTAATTTGAGTTTGTGCTCTCCTGTTGCATTACTGCAGGCAAGAATAGTCACACGCTTCTTACTTCTCTTAGAACCTGGTGCAGCTTTTTCATCTCTCAGAGCTAAACTTTTAGTAAGAAGCATTCGAAAGTTTAGTCCTGTCTCATCTGCATTGTAGATTTGATCACCTGGCAGTCCTTCTTCTTCAATAAACTCGTGTAGTTTGGTCTTGAAGTCACTCACGTTGTTAGGGTCAGCTGACAGTTTTCCCCCGCAGATACTGAGCAGCTTGATTCCATATCGTTGTTTCCACCTTGACAACCAACCATTGCTCGATGTAAACCCAGGCTCTCCTTCGTCCTTAAATTGTTCATAAAACTGAAGAGATTTCTCTTGCAGAATGGGTCCAGATATAGGCGTTCCCTTCTCCCTGTGCACACGGAACCATTGGTAAAAGGTTTCGCCGACTATTTCGAACTATGCACTTCTCATTGTTTTTCGTTCCGCGATGGATTCTATACACTGTCTTTTCAAACACCACGATTCAATTTCAAATTCTTTTTCTTCCAACCGAGTACTGTAGACCTACCGATGTGCAAGTCCAAAGCTATTTTATTTACGCTTTCACCACGCTCAAGTCTCTAGTCTGGTAAACCTAGTAACCTAGTATGAGTCTCTAGAGCTCTCGTGCGGCCTATGTATGCTTTAGGCGGAAGGCTTTACGTTATGGGCGGTGTAGAAAAATTATTA
>JBAIZL010000001.1:259203620-259228620 GCA_036971475.1 Prosapia bicincta
TATGAGGTTTTGTTATACGCAAGTAATATTTATCAGAGGAATAATGAACAATAAAATATAGGAGATGTTACAATGTTTATGTGTTTCTCGTTTAATAGAGCGAGGTGTTTCTCTTATCTTTGTTTATTAAACGATCTAATATATGCATTGTTTTTAAGACTAGACAGATATTCTGACACCTACCAAACATTTTATGCACCATTGACAATAACTGGAAAAAGTCGAAATAATATATAACAAGACTATTCTTCAAATAGCGGTTTAGAAACGCTTATAATCATACAACTAAGGAAACTAGTTTTTGCTACAATTTAACCATCCTCAGAAGTGGACTTAGGCCATCATATGCTTTACTTTGTCAACCTAAAATTCAGATCATAAATTGCTGCACCAGAGACTGTATATGATGTTCGTTGATATTTTGCTTGATGTAAACAAAATAAATTAGTGAAATAAACTAATGTGTCGATAGAATAATGATAATATAGACCCAGCATTGATAGTAGTGATATTGTCTCCGAAACTAATCTATCGAATAAACTGTTGTATAAGCTAGTCTGTTAATAGTGAGACTTGGCTCATAGTTCTACAAGTGTTTTCCTTCACTTTCTGTAAAAAGTAACCTATAAATAAACTATTCATTATTCATACACACTAACACACACACACTAACACACACACAAACACACACACACACACACACACACACACAGACTCACACACACACACACACACACACACACACACACACACACACACACACACACACACACACACACCGTTATCAAGAGAAATCTACTTTGAAAAGTATGTTTTAAAATTGTAATGGATGGAAAACAAATTTTCTAAAAATGGGTTTATATTACTTATGAAATTAATCGAAATTTCAAAACATTGTTTTGGAAACATTTTGTCATAAATTTGAATAAACCATAAAAATTGAATTAAAAATATTGGCAACAAACATTTTTACGAGTGACAGTCTTTCATTGCTATTATTTGATACCCAAGCCATAATATCCAATATCATTATTAAATACTAAAATCTGTCCATAGAACAAATAAATGCCTGTTGTGGTAAAGTTTTACTACCCTTAAGAAGAAACAAAAAGGATTTAGTAAGGTTATTTAGGCTTTAATTTAGCCCAGAGGTTATATGTGTGTATTTATTCATTTCGTAAGATATTCATTTCAGTTTACCTTTCTTACTTACATTAAATCGAATCTAATATTAAAGATAGAGTTCTAACAATGTTTTTTTATTGATTTGTTGGGCACTTTCTCAAACTACAATAAACCTTCAGAATTTCGTACAATTTCAAAAGTTATTCACAATGAAAGAAGAAATAAAGGCGAGATCAGCTGGGCTACCCACGAACGTCTCTTCCTACAGGAACAGGATATATTTTTTGTATTAGAAGACAAAACGTTAGTTTTATACACAGAAAAGTACATTTTTCAAAATCATAAGAAATAGGTTGAAATTAATAATTTAGTTTATGACGTAAATAGTAACAACCAATAGCGAACCAACACATTGCCGCACGTTGGCTACATTGCGTCAATTGAGTATGACGTAAATATGAATCATTATGTAAGTATGGGCAATTGGATAAACATGCGACATCTGGTTTACATGTAGGCCTAATTTTTTTTTGTTAGAGGCTTTTGCAGGTTAAAATTATTTAGCTCAAGTATTTATAAAAAATATAAATTTATATTAAGACGTATTATTTTACAATAAATCAGTATAACTAAATAATATGTCATAAAGTGATAGAACTACCATACTTGACGATAATAAGAAGAAGAATGTTTAATATACAGTTGGGTGCTAGTAATAAAGAAGCCTGCAGGTAAGGTTTAAGGCAATGATGGAAACCAAAGAAAAAGGATGCTACGAGAGCCAGGGCGGAGTGTTAGAAATAATATACAATTATTCTGGGTTTTCTTCCCCTACCTTTTTTTCGTAGCTTAAGTTCAATTATTTCAGCGCCAACTGCTGTCGGGTCTTTCGAATATATCTCAATAAATAAGTGCACAATATACTGTTATGTTATTGATATGTAAGAGTAGTTGCCAGAATAAGATAATAGACCAAGGGCGTCCATATCCTTATGAAAATTTTTATTTATTTCCATTTTTATTAGGCATTTTATTCCTATTGCGAGTAAATGTTGTATGGCAGCAAGACACATAATAAATACTAATCAATCATGATATATGCAAAAAATTATAATTCAGGGTATTATCGAAAAGAAAGCTATATATATATATATATATATATATATATATATATATATATATATATATATATATATATATATGTGTGTGTGTGTGTGTGTGTGTGTGTGTGTATTCAGTCACTCATATATACACTCACAAACATACACACTAAGATGGTCAAAAACAGTCTCAAAGTATACGAATTTTACAAAAGAAGGCAAAATCAGTAAAATTATTTAAAATAAAGATTTTAAAACGATATAGTGGAAGTGAAAGTTGCGGGCCAAACCTGTGCGATATCAGAATAGGTAAATAAAGCCTGTCCACAAGGGCTGGTTTTGGCTAACAAAACGAAAGAGGGGCAACCCCGTTGAATGAGAAATCTTGGGTGAGGTGATTCAGCGCTAGACGAAGACGGACGTTTCCTTGTGGACCTCCCGAACCATGGACTGGCAGATATCCTTTCATGGCTAAGCCATAATCCATAGCTCAAGATGATGAAAGTGGAGATGTCAGCTCTTCAACCGCCGCGAGTAGAATGTACATTTTTGTAAAGTAACTAAACAGTGTTAAAGACGGCCTTAAAGTCGTTCATTTGAGGTGCAGATTTTTGGGGCGAGTCAAAATTTTAATAACAAAATAACTATTTAAAAATTTTAATATAAATTTCAAAATGATAATAGAGATTTCATTAAAAATAAAATTAATATCAAATTGATTTTTCATTAGAATAAAAAATATATAAGCAACTGACTTTTTATTTGAAAATGGAGATTAAAATAAAATTATTCAAATGTAAATTACTAATATCAAGATTAAAGTTTATCAAATTGTTACAAGGTTAAATTTAACAAGTCAAGACAAAGAAAATCCAATGTCATCATATATATTTAAATTCAACGAGAAAAAAAAGTAAAATCACTTTAACTTGGTTGAAATCGATTGTTTTATGTCCATTAAAATTATACCATCCAACCAGTATTAAAAATATGTAGTAGTAAAATATCCTATAAAGTTGTTTTACGAAACTCTTAGACTTATATTTGGGAGCACAAATGTAAATTGAAATTTAAATGCTTTGGAAGTAAACTTGCGCTTACTTCTAAAAATAATATAATGGACATGAAATACAAAATTTAATATAAATATTTCTCCTATTCTATTCAAAGCTGTGCATTATATAAATTTGTGTTGGATGGATAATTTAGGTACTTTAATCAAAACAACAAGAACATTTGGGAACCATTGTAAGCTATTTATCTTTATTTTAAGTAAAAACTGCTTTTGTTAAGAGAAAATAAAATAAATCTTTGAGATAAAATTGTCAAGAGTCATTTTAATATTGTATTGCTTAAATTTCAAATTAATTGAAAATCAAGTTAAAAGTACAAAAAATTTAACAATTATTATTACTAACCCGTGGTAAAACAGTAATAAAATTTTTTGAATTTTTCCAACCATTAAAAAAATTAAACGCAAACATTTTAAATCAAGTAAGTAAAAAGAATTCTAAGATATATTTAAGCAATAGCAAATAATTATATTCATTTTAACATTAATAAAATAATTAATAATGAGTTTAAAATCTATCTAAATGACATAGAGCATTAAGGTTGGTTTTTATAAATGAGGTCTATGGATTTTATCCACTGGCAGAACGCTTGACACACTACAGGTACCAGGACATGGTAAGTCGGGTGGGATCATATTTTTACCGCGGCTGAACTGTCGCGTTTCGGCTCTACAGTACCCATCATCAGTAAATCAATGTAGTGCAAAAAACATACACGGTAGAGGGTGTCGTAACAGGGGCTAGAAGCGAGATTACCGCCAAAAGAAGCGAATCGAACACACACACACACACACACACACACATACAGACACACACTCACAATCACACACACACACATACACACACACACACACACACACACCCTCACACACACACACACACACACACACACACACACACACACACACACACACACACACACACACACACACACACACACACATACACAGACACACTCACACACACACACAGTTTACTGCTATATCGTATATATATTTAAATGTATTATATATTGTTTATTGGTGTATTGATGTGTTGGTTTGGAATATATGAAGTATATTTGTTTAAGTTTAAGGTTGTCACGCATAGGATGCAATAGACGAGGTAATCGGTAGGTACTCTCTGGACTAAGCTCTGGCACCGTTCATCTCGAGCCAGTGGGGCCGCCATTGCATTTTTAGAGTCTCAAACGTTGTACACCGGATAATCCAGACAAACCCTCAAATTATTCACATTTTACCCATCCTTGGTTTCCATTTCGTGGGGGAATCCTGTAACGTTTTTTTTGCATCTGTGCGAAACAGCCGATAAATACAAAGGAGGCAAAGTAATTGCTAATTTCAATTGTCGCAACGCTAGATCATCACCCTGCAGTCTCCCGTTAATAAACAGCTGGTTGCCACAAATCTGATATTTACCATTTATTAGGAATTTACAGAGGTTGAATTTATTAATAAATACACAACTACCCTTAATGGTAAAATAAAGAAAGTTTGTGGTTAGAGGTGTTTATGTATTTGTTACCGATATTTACCGTTAAAAAAAAATTGAAATCAAGTAAAGTTGTGTCTCATAACCAGAGTCGAACAGAGAGTATCGTGAAGTTACCAGACACGATCTATCGGACGTCACCTAAGGAAATCAGCGAACACAACTGACGTAACTCCATTTCCTAAGGACTACTACACAAGGTAAATAATTTATTTTTTTTTAAATTGTCATAAATTGTAAGCATGCTAACCGTTCACAACCCGAGGAGAGTTATTTGTCATAAATTTTTTTAAAGGGAGGGCATTCTAAATTATATTTTTGGGGAACAACACCATAGCTATTTAAATCTCTTATGGCAGCATGTATCAAATAAAAATAGAGGTATAATAACCTACAATATAGGTAATTCCCTTTGGGCTTGGTTGCGAGTATAACATACATTGGCATACATGTAAAACACATCTCTCACAAATATACATTCTAATGACTTTGACGGGCATTTATATCTACAATAACCCTACAACTTAACCTAAGGTCTATTTGTGACCTAGTTAGACTCACAGTGGGAGAAGCTATATATATTTAACCTGAAAATACTGACTCTGAATTATTTGTAAATAAAGTGTTAAAATTAACACTTACAACCTACATATATTTAATTAATATATCTATGTCTGTCAAACGTTATAGCTGCAATAAGCCTACCACTTAAACAAAGATGTTTTTGTGACCTAGTTAGACTCACGTTTTAGGATGTTATATGTATTTATTCTGAAAATGCTGACTCTGAATTATTTTTAAATTAAGTGGTAAGTTTTAATACGATATCGTCAGTTTCGATAAGCAATATGTCGATTAACCAACATATTTCATGAAAGCATAAAAGTACGAGTATAGGTAAAAAGATATTGAGGAAATATTTACCATTATAACACCAGCCTACCGCCCCCATGCGTTCTTGTGGTGTATGAGTTATTAAGGCTGAGGTACAGAATCTCTATAATAGAGCCTGGTGCGGTTTCTTGTGTTTGTTTAGGGAGTAAAATAATATTAAAAGTGTATTAACTACCTCGGTCATGGGTCTGCTTACAGAGCACGTAACTACCCCCTCAGCAAAACCTAGGTGAGCACCAATCCCAGCTGTTCCTACACTGAAGCCAGAAGAAATGTGTAAGAATTTGCAACAGGCATAAAGTTTGGTCAGGTTCATTTGCTAAGCATAAGAAGTTATACCTTACAAAAGAGAACAGTCAAACACTTTAACTCTCTTAAGCATTGGGGAGGCATTGCTTTAGATGTTCAGAGTAAGTAATCGACATACCTGACATAGTAACGCCCAAAGGAGATCAATCTCGACGACACTCACGCATAGAGATGTTACGGGAGCAAAGATCGTAAAGGACGTGGAAATGGGTATTATGGACATATCGAACACTCACGTATTCGACTTCCACTACAGCAATATGATCACATCCCACGGTAAGGATGACCTCGGGCATGGTACAGGAGCACAGATGCATTCGTGTGCTAGATGAATACAGCCGTCCTTCACCTAGACATGAATTAATTTTGTTACAGGAACTGGTTTGACTTTTCCAAATTACCTGAAACAGCATCCCACTTATCACGCCGGGTAGGTAAAAAACACTCAGAAATATTTTAGATGAGCTAAATGGTGTGGTTTAATTATAATTTATTGCCCTAAAGAGTAAGTTGTACGCCATGAAAATAGCTGTTGGTGGGGAACGGAAATAATATCGGGCGTTATTTAAAAAGGAAGGTGTAAGAAGGGTTTATCTAGAAAAAATCACTGATGTTTGATCACTACAGGTAATATATGTTCGAGTAAACAAGTGGACGTTCCATTGGCAGGTTTAATAATGCCCTGTGCAACGCCTTTGAAAGTGAAAAGTCAGTCCGAGTCTAACAAACGCTACGAAAGAGAACCCTTACTACAAAGGGGAAATTTCATGTGCACTTTACAAAGGATAAATGACGTTCCAAGCTTGTTGTACAGGCCTTAGTTTCCATGCCTTGCAATTACTCCGACGGACTTATCCTGACCAGTAGCATCAACACGCTACTACAGAGGTGCCTGAAGTACGCCCTGCTGAGGCTTGTAAATATGGGCAGATCACACAGCCTTGACCGTAAAAACACCTCGAAAAAGACCTTCGTACTCTTCTAACTCTCCCCCAGAATCAAAAACCGTGAGCTTCACATAAAAAACTCAACCTTGCCTGGCAGCAATAATACGAAATACTTGGGAATTACTTGGTCCAGCGTATGTAAAAGGTATAAGAAGTAAAATATTGCTAAAATAAATAAGAGCTACTATTTGGGGAGCTATACAAGATTTTCTGAAACCTGCCAACCGATCATATATAAGACCGAATGAAGAATATTGTAACGGTTACAGCCAGTAAATGCACCACAAATTTACTTTATTCAGCTCAAAACAATCCCTTGAGAGTAATATTCTATGCTGCCCAGTTCAGCTCTATTGCTTTAGTGGGGCTCAAACTAAGACTGAACCGCTGAAAGTACATAAGTAGACGTCATCCCAATGTCTCAGGGAGTGAATTAGACGGAAAACCAAATCTTTTGAAGAGTACACTAAACCAATAGATAGACTCAAAACTCAGCGAATATTCTTTGTCTCCTTCCAGGAAAGTTACACAAAGTATGGAATCGCACACGGATAGCCAGCTCTGCTTACCGCTTCCAGGACATCTCTGAGGCAGAGGTCCTTCTGACAGACCACCGCAAAGTGGATGCGACGTCGGATCAGCAGTTAGAAGAACACCCCTCCGAACAATTACTGGAAAACGCACGAGAGTGGCTCTAAATATATACTGATGGATTATCTTTGTCAGATCACACTAGCTAAGTGAGATCTACTTTTATATTGAAGGAAATTCTGTCTTCGGGGCAATTACGTCAAGCAGTCCCCATAAATTTTGCAGAAATTAAGCGCGAGGAACTGACTGCTCCGGCTAAAGCAATTTTTTTATAACTCTGAGGGGACAACCCTCCTAATGAGTTCATCCGAGTTCCCCCCAGTCCTCCAAATTTTTAATTAGGATGACTACCAAAAAATTATATAAAGAAACGCTAAGGGAGGAGATAATGGGAGGGTCTATTACTGGCGAAACCAATTGAGCAAATCCTGCCCCGAACTTTTGCCTTCGCAGCATTTAGAATGGAAGTCTAACTACCTTGCTGCGCCCCTCCGCCATAATCGTGTGCTCCCGACGACTATGCCTAGAATTAAGACAGTCTCGCCTACAGATAAGGTAATCTCCTACTAGACTCTCGCCAACAAATGAATCAACGTTGAAGGTTGGGAATTGCCTATTTAGTAAGTACCACTAACTTAACAATAACACACTACTTCCAGGGATATTTAGGGCTCAAGGATAATGAGGGGAGGTTTTGTAGTAGAAAGATATCATTCTGTCGAAAGTTATAATAATTACAAGCTACAGCTACTTTACTCCTCCTGTATATAAGGCATTATTTGTTACAAACATGGACGCTTCTATGGGACGAGTGTTGCTAATATGTTGGGTTATATACTAAGGTCATGCATATGTTAAGTCCTTTACCAAGGCAGCCTTTAACGAGCTACAGCCAATCCCTACTTACAATAATACTATTTTAATGTTTGGGAATGTAAGTTTTATTTTAATATTGAGTCCAATTATCCTAAGCTTTCTATATACACTTTGTATATGGTTATATTGTTTATTGTCGACTTGGATCAAGGAATTGCAATCAATTTCCTTAAAATGCACATTAAATATGATTTTCCCTATGATTTTCGTCTTCATATTGCGTTCTCGGCGGTTTTACAAGAAATAAAATTGAAAAAATACTTACGAAAATTAGTTATTAGTTAGTATTAGTTAGTTAGTAATAGTTAGTTATTATTAGTTAGTAATTTTGTTAATTCTGTGGATATTTATACTAAAAGTGTTTTAAAAAAAAATATACTACTAATGACAGCCTAACTACAGGAAATGCCGTAATAATTGTTCACCATAGAATATAATAGGAATATTGATATAGTATACATAATGAATACCTTATTTCGTTTTAAAACGGAAACTGTTAGAGAAAGTGTAAATTACAAATTAATTATTTTTTAAAAGTAATAATGAAGCAACATGGTTGCGTCTTACGCCTGACACATACTTTCTGCATTACACAATATCGTAGGTGGTAGATACAAAGTAAACACTATCATATAATCGATTATTTCAATATTAAATTTCTTTTTACTCATCAATATTTGTTCTTGGTCCATTTACTTGTTCTTTATGCTTTGTACAGAATAAATTCTTTTAGTAACCAGAAATACAAGAATATTGTATTATTTTTATTCACATTTTAACAGATAACAATTTAGCAAGATAAATTTAATCGAATTTCCAGAGCTAAACATGCTGATTGTTTCATCTCGGTGTTTAGGCCTAAATACAGTGTTGGCTGATATTTTCTTTGCGTAAATTGCAAAACACATTTGCGGGCCACATGTTTCTCCCTTCCATATATGATAGAGTGACAACGACCTTCATGTGTCGCAGTTGAACGCTATAAAAAGGCGGAATTATTGACAACTTTTGTAGTTAACATGTATTACACGGAAATTTTGGTTCTAGTGTTGCTCGTAGTCGTGCTTTGTTTCGATGAGATGAGCGGTTACTGCGTACCTGGTCTTAAGAGTGTAAGTATACTTTAATTTTCCATAAGTCATAACTTCTAATTTAATTTTATTGATTTATATTAAATTTAATTTAAATTACACAGTAACAAATCCATAACAAATTATTTGTATAAGTAAAAATTTTGTTTCTTGATAGATTCAGAAGGTATTACAATAATTTTGAATAAATCATTTAGGGAATTTATTTAGCGATAAGTTTCAAAACCATTCACTTATTTTCTTATAACATAGCTTTATAATTACACTCTCAGTCAACTCGAAGTTTAGAGATTTGCAGAAACAATAAAATACTTTATGTGATATAAACAAAGATTACTTGGCATTTATTATTAATATATCAGTATGATGTTATATGTAGGAGTATTTATAAAACTTTTTAAAACCATTCACTTGTTTCCTTATAGCATGTCTTTGTAATTACACTTTCATTCAGCCTGAAGTTTAGATATTTGCAGAAGTAATAAGAGACTTTATGTGATACAAACAAAGAAAACGTGGCATTTATTATTTATGTGTCAGTATGATGTTATATCTAGGAGTATTTATAAAACGTTTTAAAACCTTTCACTTGTTTCCTTATAGCATATCTTTGTAATTCCACTTTCATTCAACTCGAGGTTTATATATTTTCAGAGATAATAAGATACTTTATGTGATATAAACAAAGATTACTTGGCATTTATTATTTATGTGTCAGTATGATGTTATATCTAGGAGTATTTATAAAACGTTTTAAAACCATTCACTTGTTTCCATATACCATAGCTTTGTAAATACACTCTCATTCAACTCGATGTATATATATTTTCAGAGATAATAAGATACTTTATGTGATATAAACAAAGATTACTTGGCATTTATTATTTATGTGTCAGTATGATGTTATATCTAGGAGTATTTATAAAACGTTTTAAAACCATTCACTTGTTACCTTATAGCATAGCTTTGTAATTACACTTTCATTCAACTCAAAGTTTAGATATTTGCAGAGATAATAAGATACTTTATGTGATATAAACAAGGATTGCTTGGCATTTATTCATATCAAGAAGTATTAAATATTAAGATGTATCTGTGACGACGTCGAACTGCAACCCGCAACTCGCGCTATGTCAACTACTTTAATATGGATATAAGCAAGAATCTTGATTGGTCTTCGAACTCAGGCTCAAGCGACTATTATTATATGATGTATTTAATTCCAAAACTAGTTTTATTCTTCTATTTCAATGGTTTCAGTGCTACAAACAGAATTGCTGCCCTCCATATTCGTGCCTGGGTGACTATTGTGTGTCCTGTGGAAAGCCAGGTGACTTTGTAAGTTAGTCTTCTTTTAACTATAGTGTTTCAATAATTAAAATTATATTTAATTATATCACCACTAATTTACAACAGAATAACGATTTTTACTAAATATGCTTCAAGAGTCAAACATATTAAGTAATTAGGTAATTTTATAATTATTTTAATGAACAACAGAGTTTTTATTAAAAGCAAAATAAAATTCGTAAATTTGTAATATCACTACTTGGAATATTTACCTTTCTTAAATAGAGTTTTGTATATTAACTGTATGGGTTTATTGTCTTATTTATCCTAACCAGCTGAAGTAAGTGATTATTAAATTTCAAAAACGCTAAACTAACAAATCAGAATAAAGGTATAACGTTATTTTAAATTGTAACCTTAATTCACAAATAATTCAGAGTCATCTTTTTTAGAATTAATATATATGGCCCCCCACTATAGTGGGTCAAAATAGGTCAATAATACGCCTTAGGTACAGTGATACTTTTATTGCAGCTATAACTTCTGACATACATAGAAATGTTAATTAAATAGATGTAGGTGTAAGTGTTAATTTTACCACTTTATTTACAATTAATTCAGAGTCAACATTTTCAAGATAATTACTAATAGCATCCCCCACCGTGAGTCTAACTAGGTCACAAACACACCTTTGGTTAAGTGGTAGCGTTATTGCAGCCTCAAGCTCTACAGACAAAAAAATAATAATTTAATGGATGTGGGTTGTAAGTGGTATTTTAGGTTATGTTTAAATATATATTTATTTAAAAAGGCTTATAGAAATTCAATCAGTTTACATACAAAAATGTTATTGAGATTCACTACAACTGGATTTAACTATTATAAATTTTAAAATGAGCTGGGCAGTAATTTAAAAAAATGTAAATAAATATCAATGTCAGTGATTAATTCATAATAAACCTGATTTGTTGGGTCAATATGAGTTTCTTCTTGCATTATTAATGCATCATCTGTGGATGACTGCATTACTGTGAAACACGAATTAAATAAACGTCTTTAAAGAGTATATTTGGAAGAGTGTAGTTTTTTGCATGTTTGCCAATGTAATTTAATCTCCCAAACTGGCTGAAACTCATTTCTCCATACTATAGAGAAATATGCCTCTATTTGTTTTATATCCAAAGGGTTTAGCTCCTTTTAGTGTTTTTTAGTATTGAAAACATATATTTCTTTTACAGTGTGAGAAAAATAGCGATTGCTGCAGTCAAATCTGTTCTGGCGAGGCTTGCCAATCGTGTCTTGCATATGGAACCATTGTAAGTAGTCTTTATTCTCTTCCGTTATATAGCTTCTGATATATAGAATTTATGGTATTTCACATTTTAACGCCTAAACAACTCTTGCCTTTTACTTTCAATTTTTCTCTTGATTTTAAATAATCAATATAAACTCGTGCGTCTAAACAAAGTTTTCACATTATTGCATTTGAAAATGCATATAAGTTCATGGATGTTTGCATTTTCTTCAAAAATTAGAATTCGTATTTAAATAGCCTAAATGACACAGAACCGGCCATAGATTCGCATGGTGTTCACAGATTTGACTTAATGTTTGTACCTAAAGAGTTCCGGAAGAGTTTGGAAAGGGATTGTTAGTCCTCTTTTGGATTGGCGGAGAAGATTCTTTCTAATTTTTAGTAATATAAAGATGATAAAACCAAAGACTTGTTAAACATAACTAGGTCGGGAGTAACTATTTTCATTCCTGATAGATTTGTAAGGTAAATTTTGTTAAATAAAGTTGGTGCTGCTTATAACTATGATCTTAAGATATTTTAAACATTTTCAGGTCAAAAACCCTGGAGATTGCTGTTCAGGAAGATCTAGCGCACCTAGGGGTAAACCACAAAGATGTTACTGTACCCATGTAATAGGACATAGAGTAAGAAAAATTTGATGATTTTAAAATTATTAGTTATTTATTAATATAGGTACTAATTTTGTATGCTATTTAATATATATATATATATATATATATATATATATATATATATATATATATATATATATATATATATCCCCTATATATATGTTTCTATATATATATATATATATATATATATATATATATATATATATACGCAATATATATACTGCGTATATATATCTGCATATATATATATATATATATATATATATATATATATATATATATATATATATATTAAAATGTTTTTATAATATTGAAATTTGAATAATTTAAATAATTTCTTTATAATAAAACAAAATTTAATAATAATAATCCTTAGAAAACAATAAGTTGCTGGGCGCCAGTTAGAATTACAAAATGATTGTAACCCTAAAAGTATAATTTAGATTCCTTTTTATTACTTTTATCTTTTATTACTTACCATTTATAGTAATAAATAAAAACACATTCTTGTAATGCGATCAATCTTTGTTTAATTTACTTTTTTTTAATTATTCTAGTTACTATATTTTTTAATACACTTTTTTTATTTTCCTAATTTAGTCAATTAGCACAAGACTTTTTTCTCCCAGGTTATTCGGTGGGTATTAATTATGACAAAAAATAAAAATTGGTTTATGCAATTAATGTTGTAATAAATTTTATAATAGAAACTCTTAGGCCTAAAGTTAATAATTTTGAATTTACAATATAACAATAGTTTACAATCTTTTCTTAAATTAGTTATTTATCTGAGGTTACATGTTTTTGTCCAAAAGTCTAGCCTTTTAATTTATTTTTATAGTCAAATCTTTCACCACTATGTTTTTTTTATGTTTTCACCAATATTAGCTGTTATTAATTTTTAAATAGGCTAGGCTTTTTAGGCTTTTTAATAGGCTTTTTTTAATACTTGAATTCTTCCTTTTAATAAAATTTTGGACAACTAAGTTTTATTGCTTCCAGTTCCAATGCAACCTTTTCTATCAATAAATTTTTTCTATTGAAATTTCTAGAGAAAAGAATAAAACTTTGTCAATTGTTGAAACATCTGTTACTTAACCCACTGATTATTTGAGTTTCATCTTACTTTCCTTGACAGTTACGTTTTGATCCTCTATGTAATAGTTTTAGGTTTTGTATATTTCTACATTTGAAAAACATCAGCTGTTTCATAATTATACCAGCCGCCATCTTGGTTTTAATATTTTATGATAAAAATTTTTTTAGGTTATGCCTCAATTGTTTACATTTTTTTAAAAATCCATTTCTAATTCACTTATATTGTATTTCGAATCATTGTTATTTATTGTTTTAGTGTTTTATATAAAAACATTACAATATAAATATAAATATATATATATATATATATATATATATATATATATATATATATTAATATTGTTGCTAGCATTATTTAAGGTAGGTGGTAGCTTTTCTCAATGACCACAGATAGAGGCAGAACTACTTTACAGTCGCGAGACTTGGTGCAATGAGATAAATTAGAAAAGGTACAGGTCGCGAGATATAGCAAGAGACTTACCCAGCCGATGCACAGTGACGTACTTGATATATAGTGTGATAGGGACGCAGTGCCTCAGTGTTTGTCGAAACCCCCTGCTATACGTATCCATACGATAAAACCTCAGTGTCTTGTTCCCCTCCTTGCCTGGATGTAAGAGAGGGGTTATCTAGCTGCTTAGCTTGCTCCCTCCACTAATCAGCGACTCCCCTCTTGCCTATTTCTAGTCTGTTGCTATATCTAGCTACTTATATAAATAGATAATAACATTTTTTTACTAGCGCCAAATCCTTAACACATCTTTCAAGTTTTAACAAAGCTAATGGTATAATGAATTTATTTCAACCATCCACAAATCGATTCACATTCTGATTACATTTCCAATGCCTTATGGATTTGCCTGTGGGTTGAAATCAGACAAATAATAATACAACGCCTGACCTATTGTTATCTCTTTGGTATAATTAAGCAGTTATAACATGTAGGGCTTTAGTTTTACTTGCAGAGGCCCGTATGGAGATTTCTAAAAATGGCTAAATATCTAAAAGGGAAGGGTTTTAATCGTATTTTAAGGAACATAATGCAAGGAACTGCAAGGAACTGCAAGGAAACGAGATATTTGAAAAATATTTCAATTTTCGGCAAAATAGCTATATCTTCATCATCTATATAGGGGTTTTTGTAGAACATCTGTTCAATAACCTAAATGATATAACTTCTTTTAGGGTATATTATTAGGTTAAAGTGTTATTATTAAATATTTTCATCAGTTATTAGGTATATTAAATAATTTATTATTCGATTAATCACGCTATAGTTGATTCAATATATTTATTGTGTTTTGTGTACGTTTTATACAAATTTTAAAATTAATATTTCCTTAGAATAGTTGAACTTTTTAAGAATTTAAAATAAATTCGTTCAATAAAATGTGTATTATCAAATTTCTTAACGCCTAATAAAGGTTACCTACTAACTACATTCTTGTATCGTTTATTATATTATTATATAGGTTATAATAAAGCCCTTCTTAGGTATATTCTTACAAAGAAGTATTTACTGTGTAGGCTAGTCCCACTGACTCATTTTTCACATTAGGCCTGACTGTCTAGGTTTTAACCAGGGAAAAATCTTCGCCTTACAAAATAGTGTAAAAATAAGTAACAAACATGTTGTATTTAATTTAAAGAAGTGATGATGCCTTACATTATATTCATTTAAAAACCCTGCAATAATTGCTTCATCTTTTCATTCTTTGTTGTATAAAAAAAATATATATATATAACGGTCGGCATAAGATTTTTCACGTTATTATACCATGAAGTGCCGTAAGAAATGGTCTTTCTGCAGGTTATCCTCACGACAGACACGGTCGGGCGTGGCATGAGAAGTAGTCATTCCAAAAGTCTTAAAAGTTGCAGTGAAATTTTAGTAATGTGTCTAATGTATGAACTAAGTTAGTAATTATTGTGAATAACTACATTTCTCTTTCCAGTGCACGGTAAGCCGAGATTGTTGCTCGGAATTGACCTGTCAGCCATACTCTTCGAGTATTATGGGTGTAATGCAATATCAATGCCGCCAGCCGTCGTAAGTATTAAAGTTTTAATATTATGAGTTAAAAAAATAATTCTTGCCGATGTTGGAACTTTTACTTACTGAATTGTTCCTACCATTATTGTATCTAAGTTCATAAAGCCCTATTGTATCCCATCTACATAGGTCATACATCTGTATAGAAAGTCTAGTATTTAAACACAACAATGTAAAACTGTTTCTATCTTTGTGTCATATGTTTGCCTATGCATTTCTTTTCTAATCAGTTTTACTAAATAGTTTCATTTTTTAATGTAATATAACTGTACATTTAATTATATTTTTGAACATTTTCATTCCTTTGGTTGGTACAACTGTTAGCACGTGACCAACAACTCGAATCAAAATTATTTTCTAAATTTTACTTTTCTTTTTGTTTCAGAGGTTAAAACGAGAAGGGAAGATTTGTAGACGCTGTTTGGTTTTTGAAACTTTTAAAAGTTAATATATATTTTTATTTTATAAGTTAAATATTACTTATAAATTTATAAGTTTGTGAATGTAAAATATAAAACCAAACTATTGATGTTGCTAGTTGTATTTTTTATTATTTTACGTTTTTGCTCCTACACTGTACGTGACTAATGCAACATCTTTTTGTCGAAAATCGGATGCATTGAGATTTATCGTAAGGATAAACTTGTGTCAATAAAAAATTTCTCGATATACGGTTTTTCAAATTATTTCTTATTTTTAATTGCTTGTTCTTTTGATACTGATGGGCGTGGGTGTGCATGATCTGAAATGAGATTTAATAATAATGGAATCTTAAATTCATCTAAAATATTTGGCATGGAAAAATAACATTATCTAGCAATTAATTTTTTCCAACATGAGCGAGGAAGATGTCTTCACCAAGTTCAGTCGTTGCATGGCTTTACGGCTCGCCAGTAGATTCATGTTACATATTTATGTATCCATATGCATGCTATTTTATAAACTGTTGTTTATATGTAGATGTCTATGTTTAAAAACGTTTACTGTCTTTCTCCAATCGCCTTTGGCCAGTTTGGTTTTGCAACAACAAACTTTATATATTAGATGCTTTATTTTTATTTCATTGTTCGAGTTAGCCAAGTTTTTGTAAGTATAAAACCCAAGTATATGGCGAGATAGAATCCCTTGTCCAGTAGCATTTCTTGATTGACTAAAGCAAAGGCGATTATTATAATCCAAAATGAGTAAAGAATAGCCGTTGATTTGGCTGTAATGTTCGAAGCCATAGGTAACTGGAAAAATGAATATGAACTCGGGGAAATACAGTGGAATGCAGTTTCTCAAATATTTATTTAAATTTAACAACTCGTACTCGAACTGTGGAACTACAAATTTCAAATCCAGCACTTTGGCAATGAGCCAACGTATCCAGAGCTAGAAATAAATTACTTAAAGATGTATATGACATTATAAGAGAAAGGTTTCTTGCAATAGTGAAGCATTACAGGAGATGGATAGAATGAGAAGGTATAGACCACCATCAACTTCATAAATTAGAATCGAAAGAAATGAAAGTGAATAAATATTAACAAACAAACAAAAATAGTCTATAACTATATATTATATAGAGTGGAAAATTGAATATATCAAGGGAATTCACTTTATCTTTTGTCAGCTAATATTGAGATTCTGTCTCATGAATATACATACTTATATTATTGTATTTATGAAACAAAAAGCGACCTTTTCATACCATAATACCTAAAATACTTACATCAATATACCGAAAATAATTTTTTTCTGTGACGTCTTCAGTAGAAATTGACTTGCAACAATTTCTTTCATTATTACATATATTTATGATTCTTCTTTACATACTTTCCCTTTAAAATTTTTCAAAGTAAGCACATTCATTTAATTTTGTGGCTAATCACATTTTATTTAAAAATTAAAACGAAAACTTTACTGTATCTTTTACAATTTATAAAGCTATATATTTACATTACTAATAATAATTTCAAAATTATTACTTTCTTTATTTTAAAACATTGTAACTTCAGTATGTATCTAAACCTCGTCTGTATAATAGGATTATTCTTCTGAAATTAAATAAAACATACACCCCAACGTCTTAGCTCTTTAGGGTTGTTACGATGTAACACTCTTAAAAATAAGGTGTTACATATAAATTCATTTATATATTTAATTTTTATTTAATAATTATATCTTCCCAATATAAAAGAAAATTTTTGTTTTATTGGTACACATTGTGAAACTAGCGTAGGTAGTAGCGCCCCTAGCGGGTAAAAATGTAAAATATCGTACGAGTTAGTAACTTAGGGTAATTAACTGACATCACCCCATGTGACGTAAGCATGGTCTGATATCGCCTGATCCGAAGCACCAATCAAAAAATTCAAAATAATAACCAAGGGTGGGAAATTCCGTTGGTGTGCCCTTGCAACGAGACCACTTCTCAAAACGTCTCCGAACGAGACGGACGTGATGGCATTTTCGGACGTAACCTAGAAATTTATAAGCTTCCAGTATTCAAAATTTAAGATGTCAAGGCTGGTGCCAAATTTATTTAACGCAGCTAAAGAAGAAGTCAGATGCGATTATTTACGTGTTTCAAATAAATTAAAGTTTATATAATTTTGTATAAGAGCGCTGATTTGCAAGAGCGATGTGTTAAGTGTTTAGTGTAATCGATGTGCAATAATTAATGATGTGTTTAAAGTGTTTTACAAGTAATGTGCACAACCAGGTACGTTTCAGATAATAATAAAGAAAATGTATTTTAATGTTAACTAAGGTGAATTTATTTGATAAACTGTTAACACATGAACGGTAGAAATTGTCCTTTGAATATTCATTTCTAAAAATTTAATTGAAAATCTTAAGTTACTACTTTCTCGATATATATAAATTTTAAAGGTTAATAAGTAATTAAAAAGTATGGAATAATTAGCAGTAATTAAATGTAATTTACTCGACACATTGGTGTCATTTGTTCTTTTGTAATTTGTCACTGATTAATAAATTATATGACTTTGTATTTTAAAAATTTAAATTCTTATTTCACAAGTAACCTAGAACGTTTCAAACTTTATATTTTCATTTCCCAAGTAACCTAGTACTACCTTCCGAAGATATCAGAAGATCGTTTACAGAAAGACATTATTATGCCTGGCTGAAACGGAGAACTAGGAGCCCCTGGTAAGTAAGGTTAATTAATTTGTTACTTAGTAATTAACACACATTTTTAATAAAGCCCTGATAAATACTTACCCCAGGAAAAACGGCTCAACTGTTACATATGCGCAACTCTGCTAGTATTTAAATTACTGCTGTTTTTGTCGTTTTCTAAAATGTAAGTCATATACTCTGCTTGTTTTCGAAAAATTAATTAATTAAAATTTAAATGATAATTACTGCTAACGAATTCTAAATATTAAGGCCATTCATGTGTTAATTATGTAAGTTGTGCAGCCCTCCTTAAAAATATTCGTCAGTGTTTAGTAAAGTTATTTTCAAATAAATAAAATGTCTAGCGATTTAAAAATAAATAAGTTGATAAAAGACCAGTTAATTTTCGAACTAAAAATTAGAGATGTAAATGTTAGAATGGACAGTACAGTATATGTAATAAGATAGATAGCCAAAGATAAAAATTGTAAAGCTGATCCTGTTAATTTATGGTGTTGGATAAATAAAGTTTCTCAGAGGAAAAGACAATGTTAAAAAATTTTGATAAGTTAAAGACTGAAACAAAAATCGTTTACCTACAGTAAAAATTTAAAATCAAACTATTATAGTAATGTTTTAGTTAAGAAAATTGTAAACATACAGGATAAAGTTTCAGCAGCTAATAATACAAAGATAAAAATAAAAGGTAATTGCACTGTCAAAATTAAAGTTAAAAAAAAGGTTTATGGCAAGTGAAGTTTTAAGTAGCAGAAAGTTTAGATTGTAAAATGTCAGACGACCTAAAGGATTTTTTTAAAAAGGATAATCAATTTTAAAGAAGATTTAATAATAATGATTTGAATAAAGTATTTTTTTTGTTGTGAACAATTAGCTGTATGTAAGTCTTAAATTAAATATGGGATTTAATTTAAGAATAAAGTTAGTGGATTTTCAAAGTATGGGATTTGAAATTCAGAAAGGGTTAAGATGTACTGAAGATGTATAAGATAACAAAGATGTTATAAGAAAATGGTACAGGCTTAAAATTTTGCCAAGTGAGAGTAAAAATTGCATAGACAAATAGTTGTCGTGAAACAATGTACTCAGGGGCAAATATGGTTATTAGGTGGCTTACAAGAAGTGAGCAGGTTTATACAGCTAGAAGAGAGGTTAGGATTGTTCACATAATATGAGACAAATTCAAAGAAAAATTAAGTAAAAGATTATTCAAAGAACTCTTGTAATTTTAATTTTAAACCAAAATGTTAATGTGGCATTAAATAGTATAAAAAGGTTGTATGGTTAATAAATTAAACTGAAAGGAATTTTAAAGTAAATTGGCTAGGAAATATGAAGATCCATATAAAATATTGTAACTTTTTTTTTAATCATATGTCTGTACTGTTCCAACAAGATAATAACTTTAATAATATAAAAAGAGCTCATATAAATCGATTAAAAATCGAAACAGGGACATTCTAATAGGGGTAGATAATTTATTAGAAGAATAAAAGAGTATTAATAGTTAATGTTGTAAGAAATTCAAGCCATTGTTTAATTTTTAAAAGGGAAATTGATTAATAAAGGGGATGGGAGGTGCCTTGATATACAATTTTACAAAATCATGACGACACATTTACATAATTGCGTGTCGAAAGGGCCCAATGACATGCAATTATACTACTACACGAGATAGACGACAAAAATCTCAAAAACATAATACTACACGAAGAGACTTAAACACTTGACCAAAAATTGTATATGTATGTACAGTCCTAGTTTTTGTTTAGTTTCATTTCTTATTTTATAAATGCAAGAGCTTAGTCAAAATTTAAAATCAAAGTATTATAGTAATGTTTGAATGAAATTATAAGAATAATGAATTAAATAGAGTCCTTGTTGTGTCAACAAATAGCTGTATAGTTTTTAAATCAAAGTATGGGATTTGATTTTAGAATAAAGTATTTGGATTCAAAATGTGGGATTTGAAATCCAGGGTTTTTGTATAAGACGTACGAATGTTGTAGAAATAACAGAGAGAAGTTGTAAAGCAACGGTACAGTCTTAGTTTTGAAAATTGAGAGAGAATTTACGAGAAAATACATTAAGCGTCGTTTAAATGTGGTAAATTTGTGGCTTAGAGGGAGTAAGCAGTTTTGCAGATCCCAGGGAGTGGACTGTGATAAATACAGCTAGTAGGTTATGTTTGTTGACACAAAAAGAGACAATGTCTAGGAAAAGTTAATTATAAATGATTTGAAGGATTTTTTTTTTAAAGAAATAATTCGATTGAAAATTAATAAGGAATTGAAAGAGTAAAAAATTTAAAAATTGAAAAGATATAAATTTGTATTCATAAAAGTGTATGAAACAACAGAATGTTTAAAAGAAGTCAAATTTTAATGAAAGTAATTAAAGTGTAATTTTTTTTAAAGTTTTTAAAATGTGAAGTGTATAGAATGTCTTTGCAATAGAACGCTGTGAAACCGGTAGTTTTGTAAGAGAGCCTATGCGTGAGAAAGCGGATACGCTTCCGTTGTAGTACCTTGTATAGCTAGGGGGAATGACAAGCATTCCATAGTAGAGACAGTTAGTAAACAAAAACATCTGTTGCTGAAGATTGTTTATACTTTTACTATAGTACATATAAAATTTTGTTCAATTGTAAAATGGGACTGCACTACAGACGTACACACACACTCATGTATAAAATGTTGAAGTAGAAATAAGATGTAATGTTGAACAAAAATTTTCTTTTCAGGTCGACAAGAGAAAATGTAACACTCTTAAAAATAAGGTGTTACATATAAATTCATTTATATATTTAATTTTTATTTAATAATTATATCTTCCCAATATAAAAGAAAATTTTTGTTTTATTGGTACACATTGTGAAACTAGCGTAGGTAGTAGCGCCCCTAGCGGGTAAAAATGTAAAATATCGTACGAGTTAGTAACTTAGGGTAATTAACTGACATCACCCCATGTGACGTAAGCATGGTCTGATATCGCCTGATCCGAAGCACCAATCAAAAAATTCAAAATAATAACCAAGGGTGGGAAATTCCGTTGGTGTGCCCTTGCAACGAGACCACTTCTCAAAACGTCTCCGAACGAGACGGACGTGATGGCATTTTCGGACGTAACCTAGAAATTTATAAGCTTCCAGTATTCAAAATTTAAGATGTCAAGGCTGGTGCCAAATTTATTTAACGCAGCTAAAGAAGAAGTCAGATGCGATTATTTACGTGTTTCAAATAAATTAAAGTTTATATAATTTTGTATAAGAGCGCTGATTTGCAAGAGCGATGTGTTAAGTGTTTAGTGTAATCGATGTGCAATAATTAATGATGTGTTTAAAGTGTTTTACAAGTAATGTGCACAACCAGGTACGTTTCAGATAATAATAAAGAAAATGTATTTTAATGTTAACTAAGGTGAATTTATTTGATAAACTGTTAACACATGAACGGTAGAAATTGTCCTTTGAATATTCATTTCTAAAAATTTAATTGAAAATCTTAAGTTACTACTTTCTCGATATATATAAATTTTAAAGGTTAATAAGTAATTAAAAAGTATGGAATAATTAGCAGTAATTAAATGTAATTTACTCGACACATTGGTGTCATTTGTTCTTTTGTAATTTGTCACTGATTAATAAATTATATGACTTTGTATTTTAAAAATTTAAATTCTTATTTCACAAGTAACCTAGAACGTTTCAAACTTTATATTTTCATTTCCCAAGTAACCTAGTACTACCTTCCGAAGATATCAGAAGATCGTTTACAGAAAGACATTATTATGCCTGGCTGAAACGGAGAACTAGGAGCCCCTGGTAAGTAAGGTTAATTAATTTGTTACTTAGTAATTAACACACATTTTTAATAAAGCCCTGATAAATACTTACCACAGGAAAAAGGGCTCAACTATTACAACGATTAAAATTTCTTATTAAGATTAAAATTTCTTATTATAATTAATATTTCTTATTAATATTAAAATTTCTTAATAAGATTAAAATTTCTTATTCAAATTAAATTTTTTATTAAGTTTAAAATTTATTTTTAGTATTAAAATTTCATATTCAAATTAAATTTTTTATTAAGTTTAAAATTTATTTTTAGTATTAAAATTTCTTATTGTGATTAAAATTTCTTATTGAGAATAAAATATCTTATCAAGATTAAAGATTAAAATTTCTTATTAAGATTAAAATTTCTTATTAAGATTACATTTTCATATTAAGATTAAAATTGCTTATTAAGATTAAAACTACTTATTGAGACTAAAATTTCTTATTGAGAATAAACTTTCTTATCAAGATTACAATTTCTTATTAGGATTACAATTTCATATTAGGATTAAAAATACTTATTAAGATTAAAATTTCTTATCAAGATTAAAATTTCTTATTAGGATTAAAATTTCTTATTAAGAATAAAATTTCCTATCAAGATTAAAATTTCTTATTAGGATTAAAATTTCTTATTAAGATTAAAATTGCTTGTTAAGATTATAACTACTTATTGAGATTAATATTTCTTATTGAGAATAAAATTTCTTATCAAGATTACAATTTCTTATTAAGATTAAAATTTCGTATTAGGATTAAAATTTCTTATTAAGATTAAAATTTCTTAATAAAATAATATTTCTTATTAACATTAAAATTTATTATTAAAATTAAATTTTCTTATTAGGATTAAAATTCCTTATCACGATTAAAATTGCTTATTAAGAATAAAAATTTCTCATTAAAATTAAATTTTCTTATTAAGATTAAATTTTCTTATCAAGATTAAAATTTCTTATTATGATTACAGTTTCTTATTAAGATTAAAATTTTTTATTATGATTAAAATTTCCTATTAATATTAAAATTTCTTATTAAGATTAAAATTTCTTATTAATAATAAAATTTCTTATTAAAATTAAAATTTCTTATTGAGATTAAAATTTCTTATCGAGAATAAAATTTCTCATCATTCTTATTAAGATTAAAATTGCTTATTAGGATTAAAATTTTTATATTATGCTTAAAATTGCCTATTAAGAATAAAAGTACTTATTGAGATTACAATTTCTTATTAAGATTAAAATTTCCTATTAAATTTAAATTTTCTGATTAGGATTATATTTTCTTATCAGGATTAAAATTTCTTATTAAGATTAAAATTTCTTTTTAGGATTAAAACTTCTTATTAGAATTAAAATTTCTTATTAGGATTAAAATTTTTTATTAGGATTAAAATTCCTTATTAACATTAAAATTTCTTATTAAGATTAACATTTCATATTAAGATTAAAGTTTCTTATTAAGATTAAAATTTAAGCTCAGAAATGTATATAGTTAGGTCTATTTATTGACCGATATTTTTATTTCATTTAATCAAACTTTATTTTTTTCATTTTATTCATTATCTCGCCCATTAATTTATTATATATATATATATATATATATATATATATATATATATATATATATATATATATATATATATATATATATATATATATTATTAAATATCAAACCTAATTTATTCACTTTAGATATTTTATACAATCTTGAATAATTTCTTAAAAACCTAACATTTTATAACTAATTTTACAATTTATTTCTAATTAATTTACATTTTAAAGCTACTTGTATTCATGTAAAACTAATCTGCCTAGATCTCTCTTACTTAGTTTAAATTCGTCTCCCCTTAATTTTGGATGTAACAATATAAAAATAAAATATTATAATTATTTTATCATAAGTAATAATTATAGAACTACTTCTTTGGCAGATTTATTCCACTTAATTAAATATCATTTAACCCCACAATATAAATTTTATGACTAAGAAATTTACTTTTTTACATAGTTGCTTACTCTTTCCGACAGCTTTTATACTTTAATACATTTTATAACCACGGCTAAGCCAGTTAGTGATGTTGAAACTGTTTTTTAGGTTTTTGATAGTACCTTTATTATTTATTACACAAAGTCGGTC